>PVJS01013765.1:0-41539 GCA_004027185.1 Glis glis | reverse complement strand
GAGAGAGAGAGAGAGAGAGAGAGAGAGAAAGAGAGAGAAAGAGAGAGAGAGAGAGAGAGAGAGAGAGAGAGAGAGAGACGGGGGAGAGAGAGAGAGCTGAGGCTGGCCGCGAACCCGGATCCTCCGGTCTCTGCCTCCCAAAGTACTGGGATTACAAGCGTGCGCTACCACGCCAGGCATAATAAATCTTTTTAATTGAAAAAGCTTGGTGGCAAAAGAACTTGGAACACATATTCATAATAAGTAACAAATTAAGACCAATGGGAATTAAATATCTATATTAGTAGACTAAGGTATTAACTTATAAAACTTTATACATGGCAACCATTTTAAATGGAAAATAATTACTTTTTCACACACTGCCATTAGAAGAGAGAACTGTTATCTCCTAAAAAATCCTGTGACCCTCCCACCCCCTTCCTAATTGTTGACCCCCAAAAGACAGACATAGGGTAGACTTGGTTATAAATCACTTTTGAGGAGTACTAATTCAGACATTTGTAAAGTGCCTTGCAGCTTTCAAAAGACACATAGATTCGGTCCTTATATGATTTCATTTTATTGCTATCTGTTACATTATCTACTTAGATAATTCTTCAAATCAGTTTTATCATCCGGCCCAGATATTTGCGATAAATCCTCAGTATTTTTAAAAAATCTCTTCATATAGTTTTCTTTCCATTAAGACAATGTTAAAAGACATAATTAGAGTTGACATTGACCATGTATTTAGTTAATATGCCCATGGTTCAGAAAGACTCATATTACCTCATTGAGGGTGTTTCCCCTAGAGCTGTTGAAACCTGACCCTGAAGTGTTTCCATGATATTGTCATCTGAGTACAACTGCATAGGTGTATTAAACTGAGCGTGTACAATCTTCACACCCGGAAGTTCCATTTCCAAGGGAATGTTAGGGGCCATCTTAGCAGCAACTTTCAAGTCACCTGGGCAAATAGTACTAAGAGTACTGACAGAAGAAGGGGTGCTACGTCCACTGCCACCATCAAGACCGGAGGGAGTACTGCATCCACTGTGTTAATGACCACGTTACACAGAGATGACGAGGGGCCGGAACACAGAGAACAAGGACAGACAGGTTAAAAGGAATCAAAGACAAAAAGTGAGAGGTGAATTGTATCAAGCTACAACACTGGCTAAAACTTGTTTTAAAAAAGGAAGATGTTTAAAAATTCACAATTGGAAAAAAAAGTTTAATAAAATTAAAACATGCAGGTGATATGGCATTTGCTGGTTCTGTTCTACTAGGCAATTTCTTTTTTAGTTGAGGATTACATATAGAAAGAGTAGTATATGAAGTAAGTAGAAAAGATGCAGCTATTCTGAATTTTAAAAACAGGCTAAATAGTTTTATACCTGATGATGTCATCGGCAAATGATGGAGGGAAATTACATTGGCTGGCCATCTGTTTACATTTCTTTTTTTGCGGTACCGGGGATTGAACCCAGGGGCATTCTACTTCCGAGCTACACCTCCGGCCCTATTTTTTATACTTTATTTTGAAACCGTGTCTCACAAAGTTGTGGAGGGCCTTACTAAGTAGCTGAGGCTGGCCGCGAACCCGGATCCTCCGGTCTCTGCCTCCCAAGTACTGGGATTACAAGCATGAGCCACCACGCCCAGCCCTGTTTACATTTCTGAAGTATAATATTTTAAATTAAAATATTACTGAATGATCCTTCACAAATAGTAACTGCATATGCAGCATGAAGATCCAATCAAAGGTTATGTTTCAGTAATGCAGTAGAGCTTAATTGAATAGCAACTGGTAAATTGTACATTTTAAGGTAAAGATTAAGGGTTAAGGATATTTTGTAGATCTCTTATTGTTATTGTCTCAATATTTTGTAGTTTTAGAAACTATTCTGTAGCTTAAATCAGCATCTAGAAACAGCCAATAAATGCTTGTCACCTTGCAATTAATGATTAGAGGACAAAGAAGGTAGTCTCAGACTACTGGGGTACTACCCTAGAGCTAAGATAGATTTTTTTATGCATAGATATTTCATGTAAAATTTTGGAAGCACGCATATATTTCCATGCATATTTCTTATTCTTTTTAAAAAACACATTACAGGGACTTATTATTAAAATAGCAGAAAGACCAGTCATGCAAATTTAAGAACTAGAGAGATTTCATATTTGCTATGAAACTGGATAGGTCAGTCACAACTGAACATTTTTCTACATGCATTTGAAGTGCAGCATGAGGGATGCATTTTAGGAGAAAATAGAATATATTAAGATATTAAAATACACAGTCATTTAAAGCAAAACAAAAAGAATACTAGTATTAGTCTAAACCTCTCCCTGTCAGTTAGTGTTGCTATAAACTTAAGATGGAAAATGAATTTATATGATGTGTTTACCTCAAAGTCAGTATTTTATCAGGTCTCAAGTATGGCCCATTTCTGCATTTACTTGCTAGGGCTACTAATGTTAACATCAGTCCCATATAGATAGTAAAACCCCCACAGAATATTGGACGGTGATTTTCTTGCAGTCTGATTAGTCTGGACAACCCACATCACTGAATGGATTTAATTTTTTTGCGTGTGTGTCCTTTACCCACACAGCCAAAACCAGGCAGGTAAATATGGTCTTCCCCCTTTACTTCCTAGCTGTTTAGAGCCTGTTTAAAACTAAATTTATATCCTGGTTAGATCACATATGAAAATGTCAGGTGACCTTGCTCACAGGCTGAGCGTGACTTGGTAAGACCACCCTCAAGGTCGACGATGCACTCAATTACTCCACACTCGGGTCACTTGACAGGCAATTAATTTCTCTGGGGTGTGTACAGACTTTTGGGGGGCATACTTCTGGGTACACCTTGTCCAAAAGTCACTCACAGGAATGGTGCTTTACATTTGGAAGTATAAAATACATTGCTTCTATTTTTAATTATAGCTTTGGCTTTAGAATTTACATATTTGCATATAAAACACTGGTGTTTTAAAATGCTTCAATGATGTTGAAATAATTAAAGAAGCAGAGCTAGTAGTCAAACTCCAGGGAGATTAGCATATTGCAAATTTAGCATGTCCAATTTACTTCTGATTAAACAAATTGTTCATTAACTGCAGTAGTGGCTTAGTTTGTAGCCTCTTACAATTCTACCTTGAAGAAGAATTGTCTGGAGAGAACAAAAAGTTCAGAAGCTAGAGAAAATAGTGAAAGGGCACGCGAAGAAATGAAAGATGAAAGAGGCATTCTTCACGATGTTCTAAGACTTGTTCAGTGGCACTTGTATTTTTAGGCAAATTCTTTAATTCCTGCACCTCTCCTCCCCTCTTCTAAATTGAGCTATATTAAAGGGAACCTTCAAACAACAAACATCAATATGTTTAAACTAAAAAAATATAAAAGAAAAGGATTATATACTTGGATATCTCTGAATTTCTCTGAATTTTTATAAAATTAAATGTGTTAGAGGTCTTTAGCAAAGGCAGCATATGTGTTACTCTCATGGATCGTTTTATTTAAGCCTCGTGAAGTCCTGCAGCTGGAGTCAGTGGACTTACAGTCAGGCCAACCGCAAAAGGATGTAAGTCTATTAATCTCACTATGCTTCTGTGGGAAGTTGCATATATATGAATATTTACATTTATTCAATAGTAAGGTAGCATTTTAACTTTTAATATAGTGTTGTTATGTTATTGAAGTGGGATGGTGTAGGGAAGCTACTGAATGTAGAAAAACAGGGAAAAGATGCAGAGGAAAACAGAATGGGAACAAGGGAATAAACAAAGAAAAGTAAAAAGGGATAGTGCAGAGTTGCAAGGATGAAGGAGGGATACCAGCTCCACATTCTTCTTGCTGCACACTCAGGACATATTACTGGGTACTTTTAGGATTTTATTCCTTGAGTCAATGCCCATTTATCGAGCATTTATTATTCAGTGCCAGCATGATTTCTGGGTGCTGGGGATATAATGTGGAGCTAGTCAGACAAGCTTACGGATACTGAGCTTACATTCTGGGGCATGGGGGACGTATTTTGTTGTCATCACCTTCTTAATATCTTTTTCCTGCTCTTCCACTTCAGTCTTCCTTTCCGGTTCTGATATCATAAAAATTGTCTGGTTTATTTTGAAACAATTGTATGGCCCTGCCTTTAGGTTATTGAAAGGTCTGCACTTAACTGGGCATGATGGTGCACACCTGTAATCCCAGTACTTAGGAGGCTGAGACAGGAGGATTACGGGCTCGGAACCAGCCTCAGAAACTTGGAAAGGCCCTCAGTAACTTAGACTCTATTTCAACATAAAAATAAAAATGGCTGGGGGTGGAGCTCAGAGGTAGAATGCTCCTGGATTCAATCCCCAATACCACAAAAAATGAAAATAAAATAAAGAAAATCTGCACTTGGAAATCATATAATTAAGCTCAGGTGTCTGAAGCTCAGGTGTCTGCAGGAGAGTCACACATATGTGAAAATGGACCAGGTAGCATCACTTGAGAGTGATGGGAATTTTGAAGATCTGGTGAACAGATGTCCCATCTAAAGCATCTATCATCTATCTATCATCTATCTATCTATCTATCTATCTATCTATCATCTATCATCTCTCTCTCTATCTTCTATCTATACACACACAGTAGGAGTGGTAAACAAAATATGCATTTGAAATGAATCCATCTATGAGCCACTAGTTTGGGACACTTGATGTAAATCATGATCCAATATTCCTAACCTAACCTGGTAGGTTCAATCCAGTCTAACCCCAACTTCCTTCCTCTGGGCTTAGTTGGAGTCAGAGTGATATGGCTTGAGGTTTCCTGAAGTCACTATTTCCCAATGTGGCAATGCAGGTCACTAGTTTCTTTCCCCTTAGGTCAAAGTTCAATTTCTAGAGAAGATTTTGCAAAGGGTCATCTGGAGAGGACCAGTTCCTCTGCTTGAGAGACAAGAATTTAGACCTGGTTCATTATTATTTCAGTTTATACAGTGTTATCCATGAGGGTAACCATTACATTCCCCTCCTTTATACTTATTTTCACCCAGGAGGAAAAGTTCCTTTTCAAGGGTCTCTCTTCCTTTGCAAGGACCCATAAAGAATGCCAATTTATTTTTATGTAAGGGCTAGAATTAGTGGGATTTGAAGGGGCAATGAGAAGCCGGTACTGAGGTGGGATGAACAGAGTCAGTGGAACATACAAAGTGACCGCAGTTCTCTCACATGTACCCCGTCTGCCTCCTTACTCCTGACCTGGGGCTGGTTTCTGTTTTTGTCCCTGCTGGCTGGGCTTTCCCGACCTGTCTGACTCAAAAGGTCACTGTGTTCTGGATGGGATTCCCAGAGCAGCAGGGTACTAGTTATAAATATACATGGCGACTGCATAAAATTTCACAGCTCTGTGATCTTGGCAATGTTTCCTCTCAGAAATGGTGCTTATGTGGCCTCTGTTCTCTGCTAAGTGAGTTCATTTCTTTTTGCTTTTGAAATAAGCTTCACAGCGAGAAAAGTCACTCCACACATCTTAAAAGTTACTTTCCTTGGCAATTAGTAAGAATTGATTAAAGGAACATGCAGTTCAAAGTTCACAATCTCAGAGTTTATGACCTGCTTCGGCCTGGGATTATGAAAGGTTTGGGCCGAATATTGTGCTTGTGTTCAAAGTAGTTCACATCCTGTAAAAACAAAGGGTTAAAAAAGTCCCTCAGTGGAAGATTAATATTTTTCGATAAAATTTAAGGAACAATACTTGGAAAAAAGAGGATTATTTACCACCAAACATTGACATGACTAAGAAGGTACGACGATTTCTTCTTTTTACCATGTATTCTCTAAATGTTCAGGAGCTGGTTGGTTGGGCTCCAGAACAATTAGAACCATGCTCTAGATTCTTATCTTTAAAAACCTGATAACGCCTTCAGGAAAGTAAAATGAAAAACAGCAAGAGCTGGACTTTTGAAAGGAAAAGAAACCACACTAGCACTGTCAAGAACATTGTGGCCAGAACTGAGAGTCCAATACTTACTTTTGAGGCGAACTAGGAATGAGACCCCGTAGCTGTCCGTGAAGCGCATCTTGGATATTGCTAGTTGAATAGAGCCCAATTGGTGAGTTATAGGAAGCGCTCACTACCTGTCTTTTGTCATCAATGTTTGCTGCTGCAACAAAAGGCTGGGCCCTTCTGTTGTGCGCGGTACCAATGGGTTTGAATTCCTGTACAATGGCAGACAAAATACACAAGGCCACAGAGTGCACGACACGCCGTTAATGAGCAAAACTAACAGCATCGCGATGGTTAATAAAGGCATCTTTACCTGCCACAAAATTGACACAAAGGTTAGGGGAGAGTTAGGGATACAGCTTTCTATCATTTTCTCTGAAGTTGACATGTGCTATATTCATCTACCAAATGTTACAGATGAAAAGGAATCGATCTTATTTAAAATATTATAAAACAGTTCAAGCATGGCACCTCTTGGCTGCCCCCTACCGACTTCATCTATGCTTTCAAGAAATTTTAATGGCTCATTTAGCGACTGAAAATTTGTGTCTGAAATGAGATTTTTGGCTTAAAAATTATCATTATTAACATTTTCTCACATAGAACTTACATATCCTTTCTCTTCTATCAGTATCTTAATAATCTTTCACCAATTCCTTAAAACAGAAGGGGAGTGAATTTATTATGAATTTATAGCCATTTACGAATGGCTATATTGAATTATTTTAACTAATCTAGGTAAAACTTCTGTTTTTAAAAGGTACCTATGACATAATATTTTGAATTTGGATTAGGCTATAATGTTGACTTTTGAAGAAATGATAAGAATTAAAAAGCATTTTATGAAAGTATTTATAACATAATAGAACCCCCCTCCGTTATTATAATGATTTTGCATTGTGTATTTTTAAAAAAGCTTCTTGTTTATGCTAGTTTCAGCAAGACTAAAGTTGGTAAGTTAGAGACAATGTATATAATTCACAAAATGTTCTTCACTTTATTGCTTGGGGAACAGGACCTCACATCATTGTCCTAAACTCTGAGTTTGAAACATGCCTGAGTGATCTGAAACCTTAACATTTTTTAAAAGTTGTCCAATTATGAATAGTATAATTTTGTGAAGCCATTAATTTTTTTTGTCTTCTAAGCAACAGAAGGAAACCAATAGGGAGTGCTAAAATACCCATGAGCTAATTCTCTTTCCAAACTTTTCTATTTAGAAAAAGTTGTAAGATTAATCTTTGTAACAGTATTTTCACTCATAGATTCACATCAACTTCATTTACTTTTGTGAATGTGTCTCCAGTGTTGTACACAGATTTAAAATATTATGAACATGTATAATTCTATGAAATGTTACTGGAAAGAGATTTCATTGATATCATTATTTTCCTTGTCATTGGAAATGAGTAAGTTGTGAGATGATGCTTTTCTGTTAGAAAAGAGAAGAAGGAGGAGGAAAAGGAGGAGGAGGAGGAAGAAGAGGAAAAAGGGAAAGGGAGAGGAGGAGGGAGAAAGGAAAAAGAGGAAGACAAGGGAGAAAAGGAAGGAAGAAGAGGAAAAGGAAGAAAGGGAAGAGGAAGAGGAAGAAGAAAAGGAAGAGGAGGGAGAAGAAATAATGAAGGGTAAAAATAAAAATAAAAAAGACTGTTTTTTGGACTGGGGTTTTTCATAGAGTTCCTGTGCCTGAGAATGAGCAACTTCCTGCAGGGACCCAACCTTAAAATGCTTTCTTTTGGTTCTCCTGGGTAGATAATCTTTATACATACTCCCTCTTTCCCCATGTAGACCTATTGGAAAATCCCATTTAAAAATGGTTATGACAAGGCAAATGAGGTGTAGCTTCAAATCTTAGCCTATTGAATCAACCTTTCCCAAATGGCATGATAGCTGAGAATCTGTGAAGCAGTGAACTGTTTTTGTTTTATTGACCTGGGACAGCATATGTTAACAGTCCCCCGAAGCTGAAAAAGAAGGCTTGGGGGGAATGCAATTTAGCCTATGATTCTGTAGTATGATTAAATTGATATCTTGTTCATTGAAATTTTTCCTCTGTAATAATGGCTCATTGCTGAGGAGTTGGCCTGGTGACATTATTGTTGCTGCCATCAGGGAGCAGAATGACTGGAACAACCATATGTGGCTTCAGAAATGTCCCAGCTTTGAATCCTAGAACACGTGAAAATGTGTGTAGTCAGACATTTACATAGTAGTACAATCTGATTGTTTGAGCTGATTTAATAATAATGAACTTGAATTGGCCATGTTTAGTGATTAACCATTATGATTAGACATTATTATGGCATGAAAAAAAGAGAACTGGAAATCATTGTAAGCAACGGCAATGGTCATGATCCAAGCCTTTGTGACATTTTTTTGATAGGAAAGAAGACAGAAGGCTAATTATCTAATTTAGTTTTTGGTGGATTATAAATCTTTCAGGTTAATTAAAGAGCAAATCAGGCAGGACTGAACAACTCAATCTTTGTGGAACTTTTTTTTTTTTAAAAAAAACAAAGTATGGAGTGTCTTACAAATCTTGGTAACTAGAATTAAATATATAATAATTAGTTAACATAACATGATGGCTTTATGGGGAACTATCTATCTCTGCCTTTATTTTTCTTAGCCTTAAAATGATGAATAAACACGGGTGGTGATTGTACTGTGAGGCGACTTCTCTGCAAATATTTGTGCATTAAAAATCTCTAGTAGTACTTCTAAACAGCAGCACATAAGTTAATTAGCTCCAAGCTTTTTCTTTGCCATATTTAGTTTTGAATATATATATATATTACATTATATTATATTTATATTATATATTTACTTACATTTATCTATATATTTTATATTATATATAAACATATTATACCTATTTATAATATATTTATTTATAATATATTTGTATTATTTATATTATAATATATATTACAACAGTCATAAATGTGTATTTTGTTAAAAATAAATCCCTCTATTTTCTGTTCAGATCATAAAAGGAAGTATTTCTAATACAGGCTTCAAACATTTTTGTTTAGGCTTTGCAAAACATTAGTTTATTGGTTTCTAGAGTCGTTCCCAAAAGCACATTGAAATGTATACACCAAAGGTAAACAAGAAATTTAAGTATAGCACTGAGAGGCAACATTCTGTCCAAGTCTTACATCATTGTTGATAGTCAAACAGAATCAAAAGACAAAACCAATTAGAAGTTTGCTGTCCCACTTAGATTCCTCATTTCTTAGAAAATAACAAGTATCAGAAAATACCAGTAAAAAAATTTATATAGCAGTTAATATAGTCCAGCTCTTGTGTTTATTCTACCAGACAAAACAATCAAATAAATTCGTATCTCTTAGGAAGTAAAAAAATAATCATTAAAATCAATTAACAATTTAAAAATCATATTTTTAAATGTTAGTAGCATATATTAAGCAACAATATTTTGAATGAATCACATGCCAGAGCCGCCAGAGCGAAAGCTAAGTAATTTGACACAGCTCCGCTGACACTGGGAGAATGCAGCTCTTGACAGTAGTCCCCAAAGTTCTTGAAGTGACCTCCACAATGACAGCACTCAAAGGACAATTCCCCTTCAGTTTCTTTCTTGGAGAAATTGTCCACAGATAAAGACTCCGGACATAACAATCTCCATCAGAAACAGTGTGTTTGATTCACATAATTTATTTCCCTACTTTTTATAACTTTTTTCCTATAAACATGGTGAGGAAATAAGAGAAACAAACTGTAGGAAGTGAGTGTATATTTGATCAAGCCACGATGAGGAAATGATTACATTACATCGTGTTTGAAATTTATGAACTCCCTCCTCATGTTCATCCCTTAAATGAAAAATAAAGTCACCCTTCAAATTATTTTTCTTCCAGTGATCGGTTTCAAGTGTTTCCCATATCTCATTGGGGAAGAATTTGGGGGAAATAGTAATTATGAAAGCTTGTTTTGTGTAAGCACTTTTCAATTATCAAAGCATTACAGATTAAAGTTAATTTTATGAAAATAAACTGTGACTGTGCATATACATCTTTATTATCAAATCTTTGATGGCTGGGATGTAGTCCTTTATATGGAAATGGAGATAACTTATTTAGAGAAAAACCATTATTATTTCTGATAAACATCTTTCTACTATCATATGCACATTATACTTTTGAGTTGGTCAACTAATAATAAGCTAAGTTGCTGAGACTGGTAGCGAACCTGGGATCCTCCCGTTTCAGCCTCCCAAGAACTGGGATTACAAGCATATGCCACCACGCTTGGCTTCAAGTTTACATTTATATAAAAAAAATTTAACTGTTTAGTGATAGCATGGAAAAATAAAAAATCTAGATATTAAATTTTATGTCAATTATTACTATAAATGTATAAGAAAAAGTCTCCTAAGCCTAAACCTGTGCATAGAGAAAAAACATCAGAAATATGTTAATGTTTAAGTATTTGTGGCTGAGTTTAGATGTTAGGATATAATGTTTTCTTTTGCAATGAATAGATACTACTTTTAAAATAAAAAACAGTATTTCATTCTAAAGCAAAAGTCATGATACTTACAATAAAAGTTTGGGTTAGGTTGGGAAATGAACTTAAACTTGCCCCCTGGCATTTCACTATCCATCTATGAGGTCATTTTAAAGCATGCGGGTATGTGTTTCTCAAACTGATGTGCCTCTGTTGTCTGGAAGATTGCTCTATTTGCAGAGTTCTCATTATTATAAAAAAAGATATTTTGAATAGTTTTGTAATACTTAAAATATAACTATAGCTGAGTTTTTATTTAATCTCAGTCCAGAAGTTAAATTTACTGTTTGATCTTTATCACCACATTTCTTTCCTAGTTTATACCATGGGATTTTCAGACAGTAGGGGATCCATTGAAATTTAGCTATTTTGTGCTAAACTTCTGAGTTCTATGTGAGCTGGCCATGTGGAAATCTGGCGTAAGAGTCTTATGAGGAGTAGAAATGATTTGGTCCATTAAGAAAAGAACTGAAATTGTTCTTATCTCTGAGCCCTTTAAACTCCGGCCTCAAGGAGAGGTTGCCAGCAAGAATTAGTCATGACTCAAACTAATGGAATTTTTAAAGGCCTCATCTGACTGGCTCCTCTAGCCCTTTACCTAATCATCACCTTTTTTTCCTTTTTAATCTAATTTCCTTTTCCCAATTTGTAGTATCATAAATATTCATATTTTCTAACCCCCAAATGCAGGCCAAATGGACTAATACATGATTGACAAGAGGTCAGATTATATAAAATTTGGATTGTTCCTTAAAATCCAATTCTTATCATCACAGTCATAAATTAATGCTCACAAATTTTCAAAGGAGGCTTTTTCTAGAATTTCAACTCTGGAATTACCTTTCACTTCCAATTCTGGAGAGACATTAGCAAAAAAACAGGCTTAAGCTGAGATGTCTTAAGCTCATTTTGTGCTTAATAAATACTTGCTGAATTACCTATGTGCTAGGGTGGGAAAGGCAATGATGATTTAGGGTCATTGGGAATTTGGTTCTTGATCAAATCTGTCTAGTTAGCCCCATACCTTACATCTCATATAAATTAAATAGGGTTTAAAAAATCAGGAGAAATTTCAAATGGAAAAAGAATTTGCAAAAGGGTGCAGTACAATTTTGGGAATGCAGAATTCCATCCAATTTATTCTGGAGATAGCAAGAGCTCTGGTAGTTATACATGCATTCATAAGGGCCATAAATTTCCTTTTTAAAAAAGCACCAGATAGTCTTTTGTTCTTTTGTGCTGCCTCTAAGTGAGCAATTGATGAGGGTAGTAGGGTTATATATGAGTGATGGCTTTACCTGAGAACTGTATTATTCTTCTTCCAATAGTTTCTTCTACTAAAGAGAATGTTGATTCACCAAGCCACCTAGCATGCCAGGGCAAGCCACCACCATCTTTCAGATCCTTTCTCACTGTATTCTACAAGTTGAACATCCCTCATACAAAAATCTGGAATTCAAAATGCTCCAAAGTGGAAATTATTTGCTGATGCCACAACTGGGAAATTCCACCCCTGACCTCATGTGATGGGTTGCAGTCAAAACACAGGCACACTAACTATATTGCATAAAATTATCTTTAGGCTATGTGTATAAATACAGGTTAAACAAAAAATGGGTTTCATTTTTAGACTTGGGTCCCATCTGCAAATATCTCATTAATATATATGCAAATATTTTCAAATCAAAACAAACTGGAGATCTAAAACACTTCCAGTCTCAAGCGTTTTGAATAAGGGATAATCAACCTGTATTACCTGTCCCACCTAGTTTATCATTTGCTCACTTACCCTGAAGAGTGAAAGTCTTACCTGACCTAAATATCTCACTCAACTTTCAAGATCACTTTTACAATGCAACAGCTGGAGGTGGTGGCAGAACGGTTCTGAGAAATGGTTCCCAGGACTGGTCCTGGCCAATGTTAGAAAATGCGGTTTATCTTTGGGGCCTCCATTCCTTTCATTCATTGGTCAATGATTTTTTGGGTGTCTGTTGTGGTCTATGCCTGGGAGAGTCAGAGTGAAGAGAGATACATGGTTCCTGCCTTCATGAATATTCCGTGTCCTGCTCCTTCCCTTTGCAACCTGTTTCCTCCTTTCATTTTTTAGGCTCAGATTCTACCTTCCCTTCAGTCAAAAACTAGCACAAGAATCTTATAACTCTAAGGATTCCCTGACACAGGATGTACTTTCTCCTGAGTGTTGAGGTCTGATGTTAACAGTAAATAAATCTCTGATCCAGTATAATTTATAATGGCCCGCGTAATTTTTTTTTGTGTGTGTGGTGCTGGGGATTGAACCCAGGGGCTTTCCACCTCTGAGTTACACCCCCAGTCCTGTTTCATCTTCTATTTTGAAACAGGATCGTGCTAAGCCACTGACAGCCTCACCAAGTTGCTGAGGCTGGCCTCGAACATGCAATCCTCCTGTCTCGGCCTCCCAAGTACTGGATCATAGGTGTGTGCCACCACACCTGACTCCATGTAATATTAATGAGAAAAGAAACCTCTATTACAATATAATAGTAATGAGAAAGGAAGCCTTCATTATACTACAATAAATAGGAATGCGGATAGGAAGCCCTATCACATAGGAAGCCTCTTATCTTACTGTTCAAAAAGGCCAGGAGGCTTTCTGATCACAGCCTGGGAGTAGAGGGTACCGCACTAAATGAGAGCTACCACTTATGTATGTCTATGAACAATCAATTCCATGTGGCAATTTCTTTGTATTATTTCATTTAAATATTTGAGAAGCCCTATGAGATACTTGTACTTGTTATTCTATATCTATTTCACCCAGAAGAAAAAAGGCTTATGGGGACAAGTGGAGAATGTGAAGGACAAATTGGGGAGTTGGTGACCCTAAAAGGGGAACACCTCTGAAGCATACATTAAATATATGCTTTCAGTTCATTTTCTCTAGATATATAGAAAAACTACACATTTGGGAATATCTAATCAGTTTTGTAGGAAAACTTGTTTCAAAAGGGATATTAAATTCATATCTGGGAGATCTAATCAGTTTTGTAAGAAACTTGTTTCAAAAGGGATATTAAATTCATATCTAGGAATATCTAATCATTTTGTAGGAAAAGTTATTTCAAAGGGGATATTAAATTTATATCTCTGTATCTATAAGCCTTGGGAGCCTCTAAGTAGAGCTTCTAAAACCCTGTTCTTAATTAGATTTTTCAGTATGTCACAATCGAGGTTTGATTTAATTTCAGCGTTTTTGGACTTTTTGAAAGTAGACAGTCAGATAAGCATCAGATTATTAGGTTAATTTAGCTCATGAGATAGAGTTGCCTCAAGGGAAAATTCTTTATCTTTTGTAATTCAGCTGCATGGACAGAATATCTCCATGATAACATAATGCAAAACTTCTTTTGTAAGGTAAACTTGATTATAGAATGCTGGGATTGAAAATTAAAGAAGGGTGCTAAAATGAGATCTGAGTGAAGACCTTGCAGGATTGAAGTTCACAATAACTATTAATTAGAGACACCTGTTTCAAGTGCTAAGGCCTTTTTTTTTTGTTTTGCTTTAACAACTTAAACTTCTGAGATGACCTCATACTCATTTGGCAGAAGTCCATTATAGGAAATCAAAAAAAAAAAAAAGAAGTGGACTTAGAATTAGCCAATTTTTTCCTGATCAGAACATACATGTCTTTTAATAAGATGTTTGCCTAGGTGTATTCTCTCTTTTCTTGATGTAAGAAAAAATCTATCATATAATCTCCGAGAGTGAAGACAAGACAATTACTTCATCAGGTGACTTGTACCAATTTTTATTATTTTATTTATTTTGGGGTACTGTGGATTGAAACCTGGGGCATTCTACCTCTGAACTACACCCCAGCCGTTTAAATTTTGTTTTGTTTTGGAACAGGGTCTTGCTAAGTTCCTGAGGCTGGCCTCAAACCTGTGATCCTCCTGTCTTGGCCTCCCAAGTACTGGGATTACAGGCATGTGCCACCATGCCCACTCAATTTTTATATTAGATACCTTTCCCTCTTGGTAGCATCTCTATCATTTAAAGGAAATATAATGCAAATATCATTTAGTCTAATATTCATACCTGTGGTTCTGACTCTAAGTTGATTTTGAAAGGATGAGCTTTCCCATCTTCAGATACCTGTGGAGACCATAAGCGAGTTTCTGCCCTGTAAATAAAACAAAGCTTTAGTATTCTTTAATTTATTATTATTTTTGTGAAAACACTTGCAATCTTTACTACTTTAAGCAAAAGAAATATTTTTTACTTATTATTCTCTTTTTTCCATCCAAATTAGACTTAATGTTTTCAGTGTCTTTGGGGGGAATCTAGAGTAGATCATGACTGCCTGGAATACATTATACAGTTTCATAAAAAAATTAGTATCCAGTATGTGTGAGAAACCATACAGAAGAAGGAGGTTCTAGAAGCATACCATGTGGATACCAGGAGGCCAACTCCTATGTCTCCCCTTCTTCCCTTTGTCCTAACGAGACCACCACAGGAGACACTGAGGAATTGGCCAGGTGGATTTGCTACTGGCATCAAGGAATTGTGCTTTGTCCTATACCTCTCATGCATCTATCTGGGACCCTATTGCTCCTAAGGGACTATGTGCTTGGCAGAAACACAGGTTATGCACACATAGGAAAAGAATCTATTTCACCCCATGAAACTGGCACATTGGCCAATTCATTGTGCGTTCAGTACCAACAGAGACAATAGTGAATACAACAGCAACAATCACTATAACCAATAATTATTCCCATGGTTCTATTTCAGATCAGGGTTCTGAGGGCAAGCTATGGGGTTCTCCTATCTATCTATCCTTCCTTCCTTCCTTCCTTCCTTCCTTCCTTCCTTCCTTCCTTCCTTCCTTTCTTTCTTTCTTTCTTTCTTTCTTTCTTTCTTTCTCTTTCTGTCTGTCTGTCTGTCTTTCTGTCTTTCTGTCTTTCTTTTATCAGAAATGTCTCTGTATCTAACACAATCACATGCACATGCACCTTATAATATTATTCTGGCTGAATTCTGAACAAAAAAGCCAATGGCTTATAGGATATTAGCAATCACTTTTTTTTTTTTTTTGTACTGGGGATTGAAGCCAGGGGCATTCTACCTCCGAGCTACACCCCCAGCCCTATTTTTTTATTCTTTATTTTGAAACAGGGTCTCGCTAAATTGCGGAGGGCCTCACTAAGTAGTGAGGCTGGCCGCGAACCTGGATCCTCCGGTCTCAGCCTCCCAAGTACTGGGATTACAAGCGTGAGCCACCACGCCCAGCAGCAATCACTTTTAACGTGATCACATTTTGGCAAGTCAAGAGATTCTTTTAGGAGCATTTCCACATTCCATTCCATTCTTGACCACATTGAGAACAGCAAGACAAATAGTCATACTGTCCACTGTTTATATGAGCAGTGACTATTTCCATAGTCAATTTACTGGGTTAGAATTGAAAGAAAAGAAATTCATATGGTCACTTTCATTGTTTTGACACTCTAAAGAATTCTTTTTTAAAATGGTTTGTCAAGAGCTACTAGATTGACTGACTTCAGTGAAGAATAAAGTGGCTAATTCACAAAAAAGGCAGTCAAAATTCTAGGTCCTGTGATCCTTCTTCTCGCTAGGAGGATGAAACCATTTATAGTTCTGGTTCAAGTTCTTCTGCAAAACAGATCAAATTTTAACACCATCAATTAAGGAGCACCTGTCAATCTTGAGACACAGCTGGTGAGCTGCAGCTTTAATCCTGTCCTGTGCATCAGCATGAGTCATGGACTCTGTACCAAAGCCATCGATGGCCAGGATGACATCTCCGGGACATAGGTTGGCAGCTGCCGCCTTGCTTCCTGGAGTAATCTAGAAGAAATCATGACACCATTTAAAAACCAATGCACTGCAATATCTTGAGTTTTGTGCCTGCTGTTTGTATTATAGCCTGATTTTTTTTTTTTTTGCGGTACTGGGGATTGAACCCAGGGGCATTTTACCACCGAGCTACACCCCCAGCCCTATTTTTTATTCTTTATTTTGAAACAGGGTCTCACTAAGTTGAGGAGGGCCTCACTAAGTAGCTGAGGCTGGCCGTGAACCTGGATCCTCCAGTCTCAGCCTCCCAAGTACTGGGATTACAAGCATGCGCCACCACGCCCAATTTTTAATGTCTCACTAGCAAAAAAATCTTAAACCTATTAAAATAGCATCTGATTTATTTTTAATTCCTCAACATTGTACCCCCTTTAGGGTTTTATATGTTTTGTTATTTCTGCCTGAAATGTTTCCTCTACTATCCATCTGGTTGCTCCTTCTCCTTTAGGTCTGGGCTCAAATGCTGCGTTTTCAGAGAGACTTTCCCGTACATTTGAAGTAATTCCTTTAAGTCCCTCCCCTCATTATTCACCTTTATAAGCCCTGCTCAGAGCTGGGTGTGGTGGTGCATGCCTGTAATCCCAGTACCTGGGAAGCTGAGACAGGAGGATCGCAGGTTCACAGCCAGTCTCAGTAACTTAGTGAGGCCTTCACAACCTAGTGTGACCCTGTTTGAAAATAAAGAAAAAGAATGGGGCTGGGGGTGTAGCTCAGAGGTAGTATGGACTTGGGTTCAATCCCCAGTACCCTCCTCCCCATAAGCCCTGATCATTTCCTTCCTGAAAATTATTTGTAATTTAAAAAATATATGTAAGTAAATAGTTTTTATACTTTTATTGGTGCATTGTAATTATACATCATAATGAGGTTCAAAGTGAACCTCAACCATACATGTACATATCACCTGGTAATTTTATGTTTGCTTATTTACTTGTGTATTGTCAGTCTTCCCAGCCAGACTGAAATTTCTTAGGGACATGTGTATTATGTGTATAGATGAATCCTGGCTTATGATGGTTGAACTTGTGATTTTTTAACTTTACCATGGTGCAAAATTGATACACATTAAGTTGGAACCATACTTTGTATTTTGAATTTTGATCTTTTCCTGGACTATCTATATGTGGTAGGATGCTCTCTCCTTATACTGGGTGGTAGCGGTGAGCCCACAGCTCCCAGTCAGTCATGCCATCAGGAGGGTAAGTAACTGATACTCTTCAGTGTACTGTGTTGGTAAGCTATGATGTTCAGTATGTTAGGTGTATTAAATTCATTTTCAAGTTATGATGGGTTTATTGAGATGCCACCCTGTTTAAGTTCAGGAGCACCTGTATTTCTAATGCTTTACAGTATATACCCCAGTGTTTAGAATTAAGAAATGATAAATTGAAGAGTGGATGAAAATGCCATTTAAATCAGAGCTTATAAAACAAAAAGAGCTAGTCCATCCATACGCGAAGATCATGGCTATTGACATCAACCTATCATGGTTACACTTGGCCGTTCCCACTAGTTAGAGGAGAATTATACATAAGATTTGACTTTAATCTCAAACTGTCTTAGATATAAACTAGATTGTTCCTAATGCTTTACTTTAAAATCAGTCACTAATTCATTTTTCTCTATTTGCTTATTCTAGCTATCTATTATATTTAATTTTGTGGCTCTAAGGGAGACTCAAGTTCATCTAAATAAAATTTCTACAATAATAAATTCTCATGTATCCTAGATCTTTGGACTCATCACTAAAATATTTATTGTACTCACTTTAATTCTTTGATCATCTCACTGTAGTGATCATGATGATTTTTCAATAGGAACAGTTGATAGAAGCTGGGCAAAGACACCTGGGGATTATTACATCTTAGCTTTTAGGAGGTATTTCATAGCTCTTTGCTACTTAGAAATTCTCCCAGACCCAGGACTATTAGAAGACCAAAAGTTTCCAACCACAACATGACTTGTAGGGATAAAAATACTTTTAAACTTTAAATTTTATCTAGATATAGTATGTCAAAATCAGTACCTTCTATTTTTAGATTTCTAAGACCAGGATGAATTTCTCTGAGTTAAAACACAAGAAAGCATGGCTTCATCTGTTTGCTTTTAAAGCCTCTCTTAACTTTACTTATACTTGTTAATGGATTTAAGTTATATAGTACTCAATCCTAATTTTGAAAAGCTTAACATGTTTTTTAGATTTGGTTAAGATGAATGGAAGATAGGGTTGTGTGTATATGCTGTATCTGATGTCTCTTTAAACAGAGACATCAGAACTTAGATATTGAAAACCTAAGTAATATGTATTCAATGTACATACTGAATAGAATTGAATATTTAAGTTATCTTAGATATTGAATATTAATAAAATTTATTAACAGTATTAATACTAAAGAATATCATTTCACTGGGCATGGTGGCATACACTTGTAATCCCAGTACTTGGGAGGCTGAGACAGGAGGATCACAGGTTCGCAGCCAGCCTCAGCTACTTAGTGAGACCCTCCACAACTTAGTGAGACCTTGTTTCAAAAACAAAGAATAAAAAATATGGCTGGGGGTGTAGCTCAGAGGTAGAATGCCCCTGGGTTCAATCCCCAGTGCTGCAAAAAATACCATTTCATATTTTTACAAAATATTATATTTACAAAGCTTGTTCATATGCCTTTGACTATTTCAACAACTCTCTAAGAGAGGTTAGAAGAAGAAGACTCTCTTTCTGAGAAGGAGGGGTCTCTAAGTGACCTGTGGCTTCCTGGTAAGATGAGAGCAGCTGTAAAGCTATGTCACCAGGTGTTTTAGAAGCCAACTAGGAAAGGTGGTTGATAGTGACGGCCAGAACCCACTTCTGACTTTGTAGTCAACCTGGTAATTGCTGTCTTTGAGCCACTTTGGAAGCGGTATAGGAAGAAAAAAGTATATGTATATACTTTTATATATATATAAAAATATATATAAAATATATTTATTTTATTAATTATATATATATTTTATATTATATATATTTAAAATATATTTTATTTAAATATGTATTTTTATATATATTTTATATTTTATATATATAAAATATATATATACTTTTATATATATATATGTAAAGAGAGAGAGAGGAAGTATATGCATATAGAGAGAGAGAGAAAAAGAGAGAGAGAGGTGAGAGAGAAGGAGAAATCTGATGCCTTTACCTCTTCCTAGTTTTCAAGTTCATCAAAACTGGTAATCAGAAATGACTACTAAACTGGCCTGGTTTCATTAAGTTAAACCATTTATTTAAACATAAGAATCTATTATTTTTCCAAATTACTTTTATTTTATTATATTATGATATTTTTATCTTGTATTATCACATTATTATTTTATATTATTGCTCACAGTTTATTATTACTGTTTTCCCAAATTAGGAGAGCTAAAATGAAGCATAGTTTTTCAATAAATTATTTATTTTGCAGGTTCATTAGGGTTTAAATATTGAAAACACTAGAGAGATAATTGGATGTGGTACTGCAATCAATCATTCAGCACCATGTCTTCAAAGTTTTCTGATTATATGAATCACCTAGAGTCCTTGTTGAATATAAAGATTCACCCTACTCCAGATGTCTGGAATCAGGAACCAGAATCTCTAGGAGATGAACCAGGGAATTCGTGTTAACAAATGCCTCAGATGATTTCTATTATTCATATTAACCTATTACTTGGGTCTATTGGGGGAAAACTAATTTAGAACACAAAGCATGAATAACATATTATTTGCTATAGGAGATACAAAGGAAGTCCAAGATATGCCTCTGATATGATACTGATGTTATGAAAAAAAGTGGAGCCAGGTGTGGTGGTACATGCCTGTAGTCCCAGCTACTTGGGAGGCTGAGGTAGGAGAATTGCTTGAGCCCAGGAATTCAGGACCAGGTTGGGCAGCATAGTGAAACATCATCTTCCAGAAAAAATATAAAAAATATTAAAATTATGGAATAAGACAAGTATATACTGAAGGGCTGCAATCAGGCAATGGGTCAAAATCATGAGAAACCCTATTATTTAGTCATTCTCCATTCCCTACCCAAGAAACTTCACAGGTTTCCCCTGGCATCTAATGACCTCTAGCCCTTTGCTGAAATAGATGTTTCTAGAGCCATACCCCATATCAGTTGTAGCAGGATGCCTGCATGCACCTGGGCATGAATATTTTCAAAAGTTATCTGGGTGATTCTAATGTGCAGCCAGGGTTGAGAGCTATCACTTTATTGTTATTATTGAGAACTATGATCTCACCTAATTCTTAAGACAATCTTAAAAAATATGTTTCTCTGTTTTAAGATGAGAAAACCAATACTCAGAAAGTATAAGAAACTTGCTTAAGGTCATACATTAAGTGAAGATTCGAAATTTTCACAAAATTTGTAGCTCAGGCTTTTATACTATCCCATGGTGCCTCTCCTGCAGGCAGTCACCACTCCTGCCTCCACCTCTCCCTTTGGCCATACTCTTCTTGTAGAATCCTGGACAGGTTGTATCATTGTAGTTTATGTACATGTCTCCTCCCTTCTACTGATATATGAGTTTCCACCCCTTGAGAAACTCATATAAATCATAATTGCACCCAACATGCCCTTGGTACACAAGCCATTCTGCACATAGTAGATATTTATTGGATGTGTGAATGTTATGTACATATAAACCAGTGCTTTCATATAGACACAGTCTTTGCTCACACAAAATTATGCAGGTTTTTAATTCATATCAACCTTTCTACTATGTTTGTTTTAGCCTGGAAAAGGATTGCATTTAACCATAAACTTTCCTTTCTAAAAGTTAACATTTGTACTAAAGAAATATGTTTTTCTATATTAAAGCCTGCAAAAATTAAGAATACACTAACACTCTCTATGTTAGTACCCAAGTCCATATTGCATCACTAGTTACAACAATCTTGATCCTTGGTGAGCTCAAAAGAGGAAGGAAGGAGGAGTGAAGGGGCAATGGGAGAGGAATTGAATGAAAAAAGACATACTGGAATCAGATGTATGCAATCATTTTATGTCACATACATAACAGAAACACGTGCTGTATTCTATATTGGCATTTTGTGAAAGCAACAATCTGTAACTTGTCTGTGAGAGTAGATCCTTGTTCTAGATGATACAAAAACCTTAGAGACTCCTTAGGGTCTTCTTGAGAGAAAATAAAAAGAAGCTTACTTACAGATGTGAACCTTAACCATTATTCTGTGAAATGCTTAGGAAAATTATATATGATATTTGAAGTAACCACTCCTTCCCTTAAACTGAACATTCAAAACTTAAGTTCTATCTTGCACAAAGTATAGCACACATATTGCTTAGAAACAGCTGGTGTATGGTTTTGATTTACCTTACTTCTGGTGTGTGTGTGTGTGTGTGTGTGTGTGTGTGTGTGTGTGTATGTGTGTGTGTTAAATAATTGGTTTGTGAATGGTTATGAGGAAGTGACCCTTTTTCTTAATTTTGTGAACTGCAATTTCAATGATGGAAAGAATGACATTTGTCACCCTCCCACAAACTCTGGCTGGAGCTCTGTTGTGTAGGAGCCTTGCTGTACAGATGCTCCTCTACTTTATGAAGTTGAAAAAATTCCAAGTTGAGAATACACTTAGTACATCTAACCTACCAGTATAATAGTTTATAATTGTGGAGCAATGGGTATTAACTCTTGCGATTGCATAGCTGGCTGGGAGCTGTGGCTCACTGCCTCTGCCCAGCATCAACACAGAGTAGCATACCTCATATCGCTAGCCCAGGAAAAGATCAAAATTCAAAATTCCAAGTGTGGCTTGTACTGAATCTGTATTACTTCCACATCATTGTAAAGTAGTGCCATCATTAATCAGGGATCCTCTGTATTCTGCATCTGTATAGTGTGAAGCAGGATGGGAAGGGTGTAGCTCATAGAAGGACAAAAACTGATTTAATTGACTTGACAAAATATATCTCATTTATGGAACTTTTTGTGGCATTAAGTGTAGACATTGGTATTTCAATTCTTTGTCTACTTAGTAACTTATCTAAAAGAGACAAGTAATTTACAAAATGATTCCCAATTATCTTTATTGTGGAATATTTTTTAAGAATACAATCTATTTATAACAAAGTTATGTAAAAGTGAGCAGTTAAGTCAATTATTCACATTGCACATGTAATCTACAATATATATGATGTACTAGACATTGTGCTAGGCGCTGAGTTGTCCCCAAAGTAGACAGTCCCTGTCCTTGGGGAGCAGGCAATCTAGTGGGATACAAATATGCTCAAACATCTGTGGTAGAAAGCATGACAATAAGGGGAGGTGGTAGGCCAAAAGTTATGGTAATCAAACAGATAAAATGATTATTATTAGAAGGCAGCTTGGGGAACAGTATTTGTTTTGTTTTTGGTACTGAGGATTGAACCAGGGCATTCTACTTCCAAGCTACACCCCTCAGCCATTTTTATTTTTTATTTTGAAAAGGTGTCTCACTAAGTTGTTGAGGCTATTCTTGAACCTGCAGTTCTTCTGTTTCAGCCTCCTGGGTACTGGGATTATGAGCATGCACCACTGCACACATTGGGTCTAGTATTTGAGTGGGTTTCCATAGACATAGAGGACAGTGGAGGGGAGATGGAGAAAATAATTCTGGGTAAAAATGACATATATCATGCAAAGACATGCTAGGGAAATCCTAAGTGGCACAGAGTGGTGGCACTACTGCCTAGGGATGGAGAGAGAGAGAGAGAGAGAGAGAGAGAGAGAGAGAGAGAGGAGAAGGAGGAGGAGGAGGAGGAGGAGGAGGAGGAGGAGGAGGAGGAGGAGGAGAAAAGGGAAGGGAAGGGACAGGGAAGACATGAAGTTGGAAAGTCAAGTTGGGATAGATGTGAAAAGCCATGAATGCCATTCTGAGGATCACAAATTTTATTCTCTACAAGCTAGTGATGCCTCTGAAGGACTTTAAAGAATGGGAGAGACAGGAACAACCCTGTATGTTTCAAAGATGGCTGGTAAGAAGATGCAAGGTGAGTTGGAGAGGAGAGATAAATGTCTAGGTGTCAAGTTATGAGATCTTCAATAAAGGCAGTGGTTGAAAAACTGGAAAGCAGTCAATCTTGAAGACATAGAACTGATAGAACCTGTGACTCATGGGATGGCACAAAAACCCTATTTAGAAATATCTGAACGGTAAGTGGGATTTTTCATATGTGTGGACTTCAGGATGCAGGCGTGGGAGGCAGGTTGACCAGGCACCAAGTCCTGTCCCACCACTTATGATCATTGGTGGGTTAATGAACCTCTTAGTCTCATTCTCATCTGCAAAAAGGAGATTGTACTACTACTACTTCTATTACTACTCTCATAGGATTATGAGACTTAAGTAAGTTAGCAAATATAAAGGGCTTAGATAAATGCGTGGCAAGCAAGAATATATTAACACATTTACAAATTCACTACTCTAAAAATTACATTAAAGTATAAAATAGAAAAATTCTACTGTCTAATAATAATCTGATTTTTGTCATACCTTTTAATCTTTTTTTCCAGATAGTTTTCACTATTCTTATAATTTCAGTGGAAATATTCTTTTTTTTGTGGTAATGGGGATTGAACCCAGAGGCATTCTGCCTCCAAACTATACCCCCCAGTCCTGTGTGTGTGTGTGTGTGTGTGTGTGTGTGGTACCGGGGATTGAACCCAGGGGCATTCTACCTCTGAGCTACATCCCCAGCCCTATTTTTTATTCTTTATTTTGAAACAGGGTCTTGCTAAGTTACAGAGGGCCTCACTAAATTGCTGAGGCTGGCTGTGAACCTGTGATCCTCCTGTCTCAGCCTCCCAAGTACTGGAATTACAAGCGTGCACCACCACACCGGGGTCCCCAGCCCTTTTTTTGAAACAGGGTCTTGGTAGGTTGCTGAGAATCTCTTTAAGTTGTTGAAGCTGGTCTTGAATGGGTGATCCTCCTGTCTCAGCCTCCTAAGCACTGGGATTACAGGAGTGCACCACCATGCCCAGTGGAAATACTCTTTTTAAAATATTTTTATTGATGCACTGTAATTGTACATGATAGTGAGATTCAAAGTGATACATTCATATATACACATAACATTACTTGGTCTGTTTCCTTCTTCACACCTTCCTTAAGTGGAAATATTTTTTTTTGCTAGGTGTTCACCAAGGCATAAAAGTCCAAGTGAATATACATTCATTTATACAATGAAAATTTATGATATACATGGCTTTAGGGATACTTGCGATGCAAAACAGTTCAGTTTTTACCTGCTGTCCTACAGTTTAAATAACTGAAAAGGCATATCAAATGAAAAAATCTATCTAGTCATATGCTATTATTTAACAATCAAAATGAGTGACACAAATAGATAATGAGTTAGAAATTTGAGATATTGTCATATCAAATATGTTTAGCAATAGTTCCTATAGTCTAACTGCAGATGTATTGTTTTAAAATAAACATTGCTTATAATGTCAATAATTCAAAATTTCAGACATATGATTGCACTGACATATTACATAGTAATACCAAAACATTTCTTTTATAAATTACTTGAAGGGTTTTTGTGACAAAATTACTTCTTAGGATTTAATCTAAATAAGATATATTATTTGTTAGAATTCAAAAGCTTATTTCATTTAATATAAACAAATGAAAACTGTGCTCCATAAATTAAAAATATTTCTTAGTAGAGATAATGGAAAGTGTTTTCTTTGGTAAATCTATAAAAGGAATTGCTTGGCCCAAATCACAGAAGCATTTTCTGCTTCATTTACTTAGGAACATTTCTGGGGGTATGTTAGGTTTTTATGTCTCATATAAAAACACATGTCAGATGTGTTTATATGTTTTTGAAAAATGTAAACCAAGCTTGAAATGATCCATTATATGCGTCTGTATGATACAAGCTTTGAGACATTTTAAAAAGGGCATTTGTTCTCAAATCTTACAGACATATGTAAATAGAACAGAATTTGAAAGCCTTGTTCAAAACCTGTGAGTGATCAGATTATAGAGTAAGCATTTATAAAATGCAGTATTAGCACTAAGAAAAAAGGTCTAACATTTGGAAAGTAAAAGTATAATATTCTGAAAGTTTATACCTTTAAATTAGGTTTAAATGTGGCTTTATATGTGGTAACTGAAATAATTGTTTTCTATTAAGAAAAATATTTGTATTAGAAAAAACAAAACAAAAACAAAAACCAAGTAGACCAAATAGTGCTTTAGAATTAATTCTAGAAATTTACCAACAGGGGCAAACCCCTGAGGTTTCATTTTTACTTTCTCTTTTTTCCTAATTAGGGCTTTAGAGTACATTAAGTAAGGAAAAGTTTGGCTCTGATATTAAAGTCTTATTTTCAGAGCTATTAGTCTGAGTGGTTAATTCCCACCAGGTAAACTAAAACTGACAGGTTTCTTTTGTAGTATGAGTTACAGGTGATGATTCCCAAGCCAAGTTCCCTGCTTTGAAAAATATTTATTCAAAATGCCTGGAAACCCAGGAGTACACATTAGTAATTTTTTCCCCGTCTGGGCTGATATGAACGGTTCCAACTTGGCCAACCTAGGTTGTGCCCTGAGAACAGCGCCCTGTTAAAGTTTTCATCCAGACAAGAAAAACTCCAATGCGTTTTCCTTTCCAAGAAATAACCGCGGTGTGTGTCAGCCCTTGGTCTCTTCTGCCGTGAACACCATCAGTTTGTTACTGAAGGGAGGTGGGGTGCAGAGAGCAAGAAGGCACCCCAGCCCTCGCAGCCGCGCAGGCTCTGAGCCCAGGGAAATCGCGCAGTCCGCTGACCTTTCCTCGGAACCTTGCTGGGGACCAGGAGGATGCAGAGGGCTTTCGAGCCATCAAGTCTCTAAACTGTTCTGCATCCTCCAAACCTCAACTAGCCAAACTGCTGCCCCTGGCACTCGGAGCCAGCAGCCCAAGACCCACCAGTGCAGCGTCCCGTCCACCTCCCCGGCTCCCTGGCCGCTCTTCACTCCGGGCACCCGCCGCGCCCCCAGGGACGCAGAGTCCCCGGCTCATCCATCGCCAAAGCAAGAGGGAAACCACCTACCCGGGTGATGATCAAAGGCTGGTTGAAGTCTATGCCCCCCGAGAGCCTGAAGCCCCAGGGCGCGGGGCCCGGGAGGACCACGTTCTGGGGCATGGCGAGACCTTCCCCGGGCAGGGGCGCCTTGGCTGCCTGGGAGCGGCGCGCGAGGGCGGCTGTGCGCACCGCGAGGGTCCAGAGCCCGACGACCCACGCGGCGCGGCGCTCGGGGCAGAGTGCTGGCCCGGAGTGGGGCCGGGGAGCTTTAGCCCTGCTCCGGAGTGACGTCACTGGTCCCCTCCCCCCCCCCCCCCCACCAAGGAGAGCTCCAACTTTGGAAGTCAGAGCGGCTGGCGCGCGGGAGTTACGGGAGTTCACCGCGCGGCCCCGGCAGCCCCCGACTCCTGCGGAGGCGGCGCCGGTGGAGGAGCTCTGGAGAACAGCGCCCATCGTCCGCGAGAAGTAGCACCTGTCCTCCTGCTTATCCTGACTTGGAGCTCGGCAGAGCTTGACTGGTAGTTAAAAGCAGTCAAAATACAGCCTCCACGGCAATGCTAGTACTAGTTATGTATATAACTAGCATATATATATATATATATATATATAGTATATAACTAGTACATAACTAGTACAATGTTATGTACTGGTTTTGAGTGTGTTAATATTTACTTACGTGACCTTGGCCAAGTTCTAAAGTCTTAACTTCCTCAGCTGTAAAATAGGGGCAATAATTGTACTTATTTTTAGTATTTCTGTGCGAATCAAACGAGCTACCTTTGTATAGTGTCTGGCACAGCATAAGTGCTCAATAAATATGAAGCATCTCTACAATTAAAAATATGAGTACACATTCATGTATACTTATGTGCATCTGTAATATACATTAGCATATTTGTAATCAATATATTCAAATTTTCCTTCTTAAAAATGAAGGAATCTAAAAGTGAAAATGTTAGTCAAACACATATTCAATCCAAGGAACCATCTAGAAGTACATATGGATGGATGATTAGTCAATATATCCAAAATATAAATAATTCTGAGTGGATGTTTTGTCACCTCCCTCAAATGCAGTCTCTGGACATATGTTTTTGACACATGAGAGGTGAAAGTAATAGTAACCCAGGAGTTGGGGCTGCCCTGTGTGACACTAAAACCAGAGTGAGGGCTCCCAGGGGAGTGAATGAAAGAGACCAGGAGGACTCCCCCAACTGGTTGAAATTGCAGAGGAAAAGGTCTGGGATAAGTATGCACTGGGCACCTCTGTGGTCCAGGTGCTACGGTGATGCTTTACACTCATGATTCTAGTTCACCTGCACCACCCAGCAGACTGCTATGATTAGGCTCATTTTTCCCTCAAGTAAGGAAATAATTTCGTAGAAGCTGAGTAACTTGGAGAGGGGGAAGGATGAGGGAAGAGAAGTATGAAAGGCTTAAAAAACCCAAGAGTGAGTGTCTTGGACTGAATGCCCAAAATGATGGGGCCATATCAGTTCAGGAGGGCAGAGCATACTTTCAAAAGAGAAGTCTGGATGCAGTTTTAAGACTGATAAAGAAAACGGAAATTCAGGAAGTTGTAAGCAAAGTGGGCCAACCCGGGAAAGTGTAAATCACAAAACCAGAATGGGTACCACTTTGCCCACTGTGGTGGATTATATAAAAGTGTCAGGGCCTGGGTGTTTTTCTAGTTCCAGACATTTTCCAGCACCCTGCCTATGTTGTATTATCAGGGAGATAAGAATAATATTCTTGTTGATTTTGCTTATTTGGACAGGCTATATGATTGCAGAATATATTTCCTCTGTCCGTCACTGGCCGTATCTGCATGTATGACCCCTCCCCCCACAACACACACACACACACACACACACACACACACACACACACGTCAGTTTAGGGGGAAAATCAGCCAGTTTATTCTGAGTAATTGTCATAATCAATTTGGTGTACCTTATCTCATGATCTGGCTTATACAGCCAGTTGGTTGTTATGATAATTTTTTTTGCTTTTTTTGTGTGTGTGGTACTGGGGATTGAACCCAAGGGTGTTCTGCCTCTGAGCTACACCCCCAGCCCTATTTTATTTTTTATTTTGAAACAGTCTCACTAAGTTGCTGAGGGCCTTGCTAAGTTGCTGAGGTTGGCTGCAAACCTGCAATCCTCCCATCTCAGCCTCCCAACTACTGGGTTTACAGGTATAAGCCACCATTCCTAGCTTTTTCTTTGCTTTTTTTACTGGTCAATTTGGCACCATTCAGATGTAGGCAATATCTATACAACATTAATATAACACCTGATGAGTTCTTAAGGCTTTCCAGAGAGCGTGGAAATTTTCCTACATCCTGCATTCACTGAGGTCAACAGGAAAGTGTTCAGAGGTGACTGTCGAGGTAGGAGAGGAGCTGTGAGGGAGAACTCCAGGGAAGAAGTCTGGACCAAGCCCAGTTACTCCTAGAGATTCCTGCTCTTGATGTGGGGATTGTTCCAAGAAATGCTTTGTGCATGATGCTTTCATTTATTCCCTTTTTCTTTTTCCCTTTTAAAAGGAAACGTCAGGGAAGTGTTTTTTACAGTGATAAAATAAGGATGATATGACTCTTCTTGGGAAGTGTCAAGGGAAACTCTGGGAGGTAGGGATGTTACAGCTGGATCTTCAGAGGTAAGAAAGAGTTTGACAGGTGGCTGGAATTGGGACAGGACTAGGAGGGAGGACCCTTAAGGTAGAAAGAACTGCACAGGGTATGTATAGCGAGGCAAGGAACAGATGGGAAGCTAGGAAGCAGCAAGTAATTTGGTGTGGATAGAGCTGAACGTTGGGTAGAGAGGTAGGGGCCATGTCAGGGGGATTTGGTATGGCACACTAACATTTTGAGTTTATTGTATCAGGAGCCTTTGAAGAGCACTAAGCGACAGGTGTAATAATCAAATTTGCATTTCCAAGCATCATTTTTGGAGTTGGGAAGATGAATCACAATTGTATGAGACAGCAGGGAGTCCAGTGAAAACTTCACATAGCCATCCAGGGGAAGAAGTCAGCTAGCCATCAAGGGGAAGAAGCCAGCTAGCCATCAAGGGGAAGAAGTCAGCTAGCAATCCAGGGGAAGAAGTCAGCTAGCCATCCAGGGGAAGAAGTCAGCTAGCCATCCAGGGGAAGAAGTCAGCTAGCCATCCAGGGGAAGAAGTCAGCTAGCCATCCAGGGGAAGAAGCCAGCTAGCCATCCAGGGGAAGAAGCCAGCTAGCCATCCAGGGGAAGAAGCCAGCTAGCCATCCAGGGGAAGAAGTCAGCTAGCCATCCAGGGGAAGAAGCCAGCTAGCCATCCAGGAGAAGATGTCAACTGGGGCAATGGAAATGGAGAAGAGTGGGCAGATATGGGAATCATTAAGAGGTTCATTGATACAATCTGGGGACAAAGCTCTCATGAGGGATTAGAGAGAGGTTAGGAGATTTAGATAGCTCTCAGACTTCTCTGCTGGGCTTTACGTGAGTGGTGGAATTATTAACAGGGAGCCAATATGTAAGAAGTACAGGAAGTTTTTTTGTGTTTTAATCAGAGAATGGATTAGAGCACTGTTTTGGTTATACTTATTTTGAAATGTCTGTAGAATATCTGGGCCAAACAGAGCCCTGGTTAAAAGATTAAGATTTGGAGCCAGACTGCCTGGATCATAGAGCTCCATTGTACTTTCTGGGTGATCTTAACATATGTTATTTAACATATGTATGTTTAACATAATGTATGCTGTTTAATATACATTAAGATAGTGATGATAGGCATAAAAAGAAAAACACTACATATTCTAACTTATATGTGGAAACTAAATAGGTTGATTTCATAGAAGTATAGAAGAGAATAGTGCTTCCCAGAGGTTGGGAAGGTAGAGAGGATAGAGATATGTTGGTGAATGTAGACAAAAATAGTTAGATAGGGGAATACATCCTAGTATTCTATGACATAGTAAGGATGAATACAATTAATAATAATTTATGGTATATTTGAAAATAGCTAGATGAAAGAATTTTGAATGTTCCCAACACAATGAAATGATAAATGTTTCAGATGATAGATGTGTTAATTACCCTGATTTGATCATTACACATTTTACAGGTATTGAAATATCACACTCTACTCCATAAATATGTACCCCAATTATTATGTATCAATTAAAATAATTTAAAATATTTAAAATGATGATAATAACTTTATTGACCTACCTACTAGAGTTATTGTAAAATTTATATGAGTTAACCTGTATCAGATACTTAGAATTGTGCCTGGCACAGGCTAAGTACCTAGAATCACTTGCTATTATTATTACATAATAGTGATAGTAGCATAGCATGCAATTGGATATATAAATCTAGAAACCTGGGCTTAAGATAAATATTTTGAAGTTATAGTAGAACCTGTGGTTCATGGATGTTACATGTTTTTTAAAAAGTGCTTTCAAATTTGTTGACATTTCTCATTTCAAGAGGTGGAGTGTATATCCCTCCCCCTGAAGTTGCACAGAAGTGTGACTCTTATGTTACTAATGAAATGAGGTGAAAATGATACTGTGTGACTTTTGAGGCTAGGTCAGAAAAGATAATGGAACTGCTACACTGTCAATTCTAGCACTCTTGTCCGAATCCCCAGGTTGCCTGTAAAAGCTCTTAGACGCCATGTTGTGGGGAAGCCCAGGCTGCACAGAGAGGTCTTGGGTTGGAACTGTTATTGGTAACTCCAGACCAGGCACCAGACATGAGTACAGATTCCTCTTTCCAGTCTGTCTTAGTCCATTCAGTCTGCTGTGACAAAATACCATAGCCTGGGTGGCTTGAGCAAAAGAGTTATTTTTAACTAGAACCTGAGAGGTTCAAGACCAAGGTGTTAGTATCTTTAGTGCCTGGGGAGGGTCCTCCTTCTGGTATGCTGATGACCTCCTTCAGCTTGCTGCATTCTGGAATAGAAAGCGCTAATCTCTTCTTCTTCTAAGGACACTAATCTCATTATGGGAACTCTATCTACTCCCATGACTTTATCTAAACTGAATTACCTTCCCAGTCCTCCTTTGGAATACCATCACTTCAAGGGTTAGGGTCTCAACATATGAATTTCTGGGGACACAAACATTCAGTCCATAATACAGTTCCCAGCCTTTAGGTCATCTCTAGCCTTCGTCCTCTCAGCTCAGGCCCTAGACATTGTGGGGTGAAGAAGAGTCATCCTGTCAATACCCCTTCCAGGTTCTTGGCCCACAGCATCTGTGAGCATAATGAAATGGTTGTTTTATACTTCCAGATATTAGGATAATTTGTTACCCACCATAGTAACAGATACTGAATGAACTGACTCAAGGAAATTAGGAACATAAGATGAGAAGAGTAGATGCTCAATGATTAAACCCTGAGGAACAGCAGAACGGTAGCATTTAAGGGATAGGAGAGTAAGAGGACATAGAAGAAGAGGACATGGCTTAAAGAAAACCATGAAAATGGTGACATGAGGACAAGCAAGGAGAGATGAGAGAAGTGTAAGGAGAGAGGGCACGTATCACAGGGAAGTAAAGTTAAGGTTATGCCTGTTGGATGTGGTAATTGTGAAGTTGCTGGATGTTTTAGAGCCATGTCAACAGAATGGTAAGGATGGAGGAAGACTGCCACAGCTTAAAGAATAACAGGGAGAAGAGGTGAATATAGAAAATTGTTTTATAGCCTTGGAAATGACAGGGAAGGGGATACCCATGATGGTCAGCTGATGGGGATGCAGGTCAAGAGAAAGTATTTATATTAATTATTTTATATTAATGATGTTTGCTGAAGTCAGGAGAAGGATGCTGAGGAAACAGAAGACGGATATGCACGAAGCAAGATTAGGAATTGACACAAGAGGTGAACAGATGGATGGTAGATCTTAAGGAGGACAGATCCCTTTTCTTTTGAGAATGGTTGGGGTTCTTGTAAATTGAAAGGTATTAGCAGTACAATAACAGATGACCTATGTTTCTAGTTCATTTTACATTCTATCTGCCTCTTTCAGACCCTCAGGGATTTCACCTCTTCATGGGGTCTGGTGTTCTGAAATGGCTTCCCTGCCAAAAATCTCCACTGTATTTTCCACCTCATGGAATACTTGCCAGGTTGAAACTGCATCACTCTTTGGGTCAGGAGCCTACACTAGTGCTTCATTGTCCCTAGGGTAGAGCAAAACTCTGCTGATGTAGGGCTTGGAGGGTCTTCATCTTCTGACATGTGCCATGGATGGTATTCAAACTTGGTCTCCGCATCCCATAGCAGCCACTGTAGAGACTGATGGGTGATCACTAACTGTTTTTCCAAAATTGTTTTCTATACAGCATTTAAAAAAATTCCTTCCTTCCTTCCTTCCTTCCTTCCTTCCTTCCTTCCTTCCTTCCTTCTCTTTCCCTCCCTACCTCCTTTTTTCTTCCTATCTTTTTTTATGAACAATGATGTAAACATTTTATCTAATTAAAATTTTTATTTGTGCATAATAATTATGCACAATAGTGGGTTTTATTGCTGCATATTCATATATGCACATAATGTAATTTGATCATTTTCATTCCCCAGTTCCTCCCCTTACTTTCCCTTCCTCCCTCTCCCTGAAGTCTTTCCTGTACTCTTCTATTTTCATGAGGTTCCTTTATATTCCTTTTTTCTCTCTAGCTTCCACATATGAGAGAAAACATAGGAATCTTGACTTTCTGAGTCCGGTTTATTTCACTTAACATGATGCTTACCAATTCCATCCATTTTCCTGTAAATGACATAATTTTGTCCCGCCATTGTGTATCCATTTTCTTTATTTATTCATCTGTTGATGGACACTTAGGCTGGTGTCATAACCAGGCTATTGTGGACTATGGTGCTATAAACATGTATATGAATGTATCGTTATAGTATGTTGACTTTAATTTTTCGGATAAATATCATCTTTCCTGTTATTTTAAGGGAAGAGTTTCTATTTGTATAAATTTGACTTTCCCTCAGCCAACTCAAATTTTATGTGAATTAAAAGAGCTTAGATACTTATTAGAAATGCAAATTTCTGGGCTCCACACTCAAGAGATTTGAAATCAGTTGCTGGGGCCAAAATCAATTGTGGGTGGTCTGTGGACCACACATTAAGAAACAATAACTCAAATCAACACATAGTATTATAACTTCTTATACTGTGTCCTGTGCTGTCCCTTCTTTCTAGAATTTTTTTTCCTATCCTTCTTACTCTTTTTCCACATTTTCTGGGAAGACTTAATTGATGGTTTATATCTGCATCAAACTTATCCATCTATCTATCTATCTATCTATCTATCTATCTATCGATCATCTTTCTCTGCAGTGCTGGGTATTAAACCTCACACATGCTAGTCCAGCCCTTTACCCTGAACTACATCCCTAGCCTTAAACCCTTATATCTGCTCACTGTACATGATTTTTAACATAACTATCCTTCTACATAGCCAAACACCTGGCAATGTGATAGGGCTTGGGGGTGAAACAAAAGAACAAAACATGGATCTGCACTTTGAGAGACACATATTCATACAATGATAATTTCAGAGAGCTAATTTTGTATTCCCATTCAGACATTAGGCTGTATTTCGGGGAAGGGGCTGTATTTCTTTGGAATCTACCACCACTGCCATCCCAGTGCTGGGCATGAGTTGATGGTCAATAGGTGGAAACGTTTTTTTTTTTTTTCTGAGATTTGTTGGACTGGGAAGTTGATTCGTCCTTCTCAATTCTTCCTTCAACAATAGTCCTATCAAGAAGCACCTTCCTTGACAGTTTCCCTATCCCATTGTTCACAGCTTTGTCTCCCTCCCCTTCACCTTGCCATTGCTGTATGTGCATGTACTGACTGGTCTGGCCATGCAAAACAACTTATTCGAGGGCCTGGGCAGCCAGCCAGTGCTCCCAGCCCTTCCGAGCATTGTGTCTGACTTCCTCCTTGGTAAGAGCCCATGTGATTTTCATGCTTTGGAGGATTTGGGCCCTTGTGAAATCTCTTCTGGGGAATTGGCCACACTGAATTCCATGCTTTGTGTCTGCCCTCAGTGTTGGCAGGAGTCTATATTGTTTCATTCCCACATCGTCACACTCCTTGGGACGATATGATGGTTCAGCTCAAGTTCATTTGGTATTCCCCTCTGAAATGTCATTGAGTTTTCCCACTGTTTGTTCTGAATTAGCTAATAACAATCAAGGGACTCATTAGTATGCTGGGAAACATGAACTGAGGCATTGTGGCATGAGCAGCAGATAGGGAACTCTTCTGGGCACCAGATCTGGTTACTGTAGTGGCTGCTATTTTGATACTCATGCTTTTGCTAATCACAGAGTTAGGAAGAAAGAGGGTGCCTCTGTGTGCATGCATGCATGCATGTGTAGTGGTCAGAGCAGGGGAGATTTTAACATATTTTCCCATGTAAGCAGCTTAGCTGGGGGCTCTTCCATCTTACTGGATTACAATCCAGCCATCTTCTGGGTGGATTTCAAGTGGAATGAGGACATGTTGCTTCTTGCTCCTGGCAGGTGAAGGAAGATGCTTCTTCCTTTGTGGACTAATTATCCATTTCTGCTTCTGTGAAAGTGGACTTGATTCAAAGAGCTATCATGAAGTGGCAGGCAATGTGCTGAGCATTTAACATGTTGATTGCTTCCAATGCTAAAACAATTCTGCAAAATAGGTGTTACTTTCCTAGGATACAGAGACTGTGTGTGAGAAGACAAGGGATTCTTGGCAAGTGGCAGAGCTGGATTCAAACCTAATATGTCTTTCTCCCATGTCCTGATTCTTTGACTTCTTCATGTTGCTTCTTAAGAATCCACATTTGCTAAGGTTCATTGACCCTAAAGCCTTCTAACAGTTAGCTATATTGGTTAGTGCAATGATTTAACTCATGAAAAGCCAACAGCTTTATTCATAATGAAGTTTCATTCTTCCCAGAGACTAAGGTAGAGTCACAAAATACTGTGGAGGACTCATCTGAAAGTTGGACTTGATCCCATTCAGCGCAGCCTGTTAATGCCGTTGTCAGGAGCCTCAAAATTCCTGCCTAAACATATCTCAGAAAAAAAATCAGAAATGCCTGATCTTCCACTGAATGGCATTTTGCATGCTAGGGTTAACTGACCTTAGATTCTCTCTCAATGTACCTTCTCTTGTTTTTACCATCACTGGAGAGTAATCAGAAGATCTAGGGTATATATTTAAAATAGAAACACATCTGAACCTATTCTTCAGTAACAGAGACCATGTGTTTTGGAACTTTTCTATTTGGAGTCAGTTTATCATCACTATAAAAACATTTCAAATGAGAATGGAGTGGACAGAACCCCCCGGGGAATTGTACAGGGAGCGCTTGGTTTGGATGGCTGAATGCCTGGTCTTCCTTTAGTCACTCAGAAGGTTTGAAGTGAAGCACGCACGCTAGCATTTAATCTATCACAGGCGGCTTGGCCTCCTTCCTGAGCACTTCCACCTGTTTCACCACTGGGAGCCATGGCTGGTCTCTTAACAAATAAAACGTGTGTGTTCTGTGCTAGACATGTCAGTTAAATTGAGAGAGAACTGGGTTCCATATATGTTATCTTAGTGGTGCCTAGTTTTCTCTTTTTTAAAAGAAGTTCTTTAAAAATAAAAAAAGTAGTCATTAAATAACTAATGACTACTTTTTAAAGCCCACTTTTAAATTATATGGAAAGTGTTATTCTAGAATAATTCTCTGAGACTCCTCTTAAAAGGGAGACACATTCTGAAGTGAAAGGAAATTAGTACTTCTGCCCTGATTTCCCCAGTTTTCTGGTAACATTGGGAAGGAAATGAGCATTTTAGGTTTTAAGTCCTAGCCAGGTGGTTGTGGTTGGATGCAAAGTCTTTTTTCTGTAGAAAGCCATCTGCAAGGCAAACACACTTGTTGAAATTCCCCCAGAATAATAAAACCACTGAGCTTGAGACATAGACTGGATTTTTATGGTATAAATTCAAGTCGCACTGGTCTTGGTAAGCTGTTAAAATCATCCGTCACTTGGATCCTGGCATACTAGGATCTTCTAGATTTTTCTCTAACATATATTAGTGGATGCTTCTTCTCAGTTCCTTGAAAAGGGCCCTCCTATAATTACGTCGTAGATGTCAACTATTCCCAGATTCATATGCTTTAGAATCGCCCTGGATAGTTTCACCAAAATCCATGAACTTTTTTACTTAAAAATAAAGAATGCCTCCTCCCACCAAATCTATGCTTCCTCTTTTCTTTCATCCTCTCATCTAGTCTCGTTTCGTCTCATCTCTCATCTCGTCATCTCTCCTCTTTCTCTCCCTCTCCCTCTCCCCTCCCCCTCCTCTTCCCTCCCCTCCCCCTCCCCCTTCCTCTCCTTTCTTTTTTGCTGGATGTGAGATCCATATATTGATGTATCCTTTCAATCACCTTGGTCCATTACTGGCTCTTGTATCAAAACCCTTGTCTCCCTGTCTACTCCTTTAGTTTAAGCCTTCACAGACTCCCTGGGAAGACTAGAAAGTTCTCCCCACCTCTCTCCTTGTCGTTGGCTTCACTGCCTCGCACACACTGCAGACTGCTGCTACAACGATATTTCTTTTTCTTTCTTTTTTTTTTTGAAACCGGGTCTCACGAAGTTGCGGAGGGCCTCACTAAGTAGAGAGAGAGAGAGAGAGAGAGAGAGAGAGAGAGCTGAGGCTGGCCGCGAACCTGGATCCTCCGGTCTCCGCCTCCCAAAGTACTGGGATTACAAGCATGCGTCACCATGCCTGGCTACAATGATATTTCTAAGTGTAATCATATGCCTAACCTGTTTAAAATTCCCCAGGGGCTTGTTTAGGGTCAAGATCAAACTCCTTATCTTAGCCCAGGAGGCCCTTGAAGCTCTGCCTCAATCTAGCTTCCACTTCCACTTTTCCCTGAGCAGATACCCTTTCTTCAACTGTCTAAAACCTTGTCCATGAGCATGGTGGCACATGCCTGTAATCCCAGTACTTGGGAGGCTGAGACAGGAGGAACACAGGTTTGAGCCCAACCTCAGCAATATAGAGAGACTCTTAGCAACCTAGCAAGACCCTGTTCCAAAGCAAAAAATAAAAAATAAAAGTAAAAAACAAATAAATAAAATAAAATCAGGTTGGTAGGTATAGCTTGGAGGTAAAATACCCCTGGGCTCAATCCCCAATATTACCATCACCACCACCACCACCACAACAACAAAATCTTCTTGTGGTTTTCAGAACCCACTGAATTGCTTAGTATTTATGTCCTTGACCATGATGCTTCTTTGGTCTGAAATTCATTCATTCATTCATTAAATCACTTCTTCAACAAATGTTTGTGAACACCATTCCAGTGACTGGGGATACAACAGTGAACACGAGCATGACAGAGGTCCTGCTCTTATGAAATTTGCATTCTAGTAGATGAAGACAATAGACAAGTGACCATGAATTTTAGATAGTCTGAAAGTCATGAGGGCACCGGACCAGGGCGATGAGATAGCAACTACTAAAATGTGCATGTGAATCTTCAGGGACTTCTTTACACAGGGTTCTCTGGAAGATTCTCCTGAGCAGGGTGATTTTAACAGAGAGTTTTGGTGGCAGGGAGCAGGTGTGAGGTCTCGGGGAACAGTGAGTGTGGTGTGTACATATTTACAAGAGGCATTTAGAAGACCCCCGGTTCAGAGATTGAAGGAGGGAGTGGCAGGAGATGAGGATAAAGAGGCAGGCCAGCCAAAGAGTGTTAGACCTCATAGGCATGGCAAAGGCTCTAGTTTTTAATTTAAATGGGGGAGCGATATGACCAGATTTGTATTTTAAGAAGATTGTTCTAAAATAATAAGTGTTGCCAGGATGTGGAGAAATTAGAAAACATATACACTGCTGGTGTGAATGTAAAATGGTGCAGCTGTTGTGGCGCAGAGTTTGGCGTCTCATCAGTAAGCCACCATACTCACCAAGTGACCATAAAATCCAGGAGTTCACCTTTAGGTATAAACCTCCCATAATTGAAGACAGGTGTTCAAATAAAACCTTGTACATCAATGTTCCTAGCAGCACTATTTAAAATAGTCAAAATGTGGAAAAAATCCAAATGTCCATCAACCAAAGAATGAATAAACAAAATGTGAGAGAAATAAATAGTGGAATACCATTAAGTCATATAAAGGAATGAAATATTTATACATGTGACAGCATGGATACATGATGCTAAGTGGAAGAAGACAGACACAAAAGATCATCTGTTGTAAGATTCCAGTCATACTACTCTCCAGAGCCGGCAACGCCATAGGAATAGAAAGCACATTAGTAGTGGCCAGGGCTGGAAGGTGTGGGAAACACAGAGTGACTACTGAACAGCTGCAGGTTTTCCTGTCGTGGTGATGAAAAGATTTTGGTACTAGATCGTGATGATGGTTGTACAAATTGTGAATATACTTAATGCCATAGATTCACTGAATTGTGTACTCTAATATGGTTGAAGTAGTTTTTTGTTTGTTTTTTTTTTTTGACAGTATTGGGGATTGAAACCAGGGCCTTGCACTTGCTAGGCAAATGCTCTATTAAAACAATACATTTTTTTTGTTATGTGCCTTAGTCATTTCAGGCTGCCATAAAAAATATCATGAACCAGGAGGCTTAAACAACAGAAATTAATTTTTTTTATAGTTCTGGGGGCTGGGAAGTAAAAAATCCAGGTGCCAGCAGGGTTGATGTTGGGGGAGCTCTCCACCCTGGTTTGGACGGCCGTCTTCTTGCACTATGCTCACATGGCCTTTCTTCAAAGTGTGTGCACAGGGATAGAAAGGGAGAAAGAGAGAGGACAAGTTCTCTGGTAACTCCTCTTATAAGGATATTAATTCTATTGAATCAGGGACCCACCTTTATGACCTCATTTAATCTTCATTACTTCCTTCCTCAAAATTCAGTCGCATTGAAGGTTAAAGCTTCAACATATAAATTTTAGGAGTCAACAGTTCAGTCCATAGTATTATGTGTATTTTACTACAATAAAAAGATGATTATTTGGGCTACTGTGTGTAACACGACCACAGTAAAAGTAGGGAGACGAGTTAAGAAACTAGTATTACAGTCATTCAAATAAGAGATGATGGTGGTTTGAACTAGGGTGGTATTACAGGGGAACACTTAGTCTTTACTCTTTATTTCCCTTGAAGAAACTTCTCTAATATAACATTTTGGCTTCTTGCCTCATCCCTCACTCACTCTTCCTGTTGCCCGGTTGGTATGCAAAGAACCTTGGTCCACATTTCTATTGGGGGAAGCTACTCTATTAATAATGTCTTGGGGATTCTGTGTCTTTTCTCCCCTCTGCTCTCAGGCCCAGAGTGAGATATTAATCCTTGTTCTGCAGACCCAAACTTTCTCCCTGGAGCACTGTCAGTGCCCAGACTGGGGTGGGCTGGGGCCCTGGGGTCAGGAAGTGTTAGCAAGCTCAGTCGACTGCACCCGAAATCTCTTTCTCCAATCAGCTTCATCAAAATGAGTATGCCATTTCAATGTCCATCCTCATGGCTCACTTAGTCCATCCCACAGAACCTTCGAGTCTCAGCTCCAGTGTTACTTTCTCTGAGCAGCACTCTCGGACTATCTCCCTTCTCCAGTGTGGTTTATGTGCCTTTCCTCTGTTTTTGTATGGGGCTGTGTGCATTTCCCTAGCTTAGCACATGCCACACAATACTGCAATTGCTTCTTTTTTTAATATGTGCTTTTATTGTAGTTCAGAGTTTCAGAGTGATAGTGACATACATCATACATGCACACAGCACTTTTCTTTTTCTTTCTTTTTTTGCAGTACTTGGGATTCTACCTCTGGGCTACACCCCCAGACCTTTTTAATTTTTTTATTTTGAAACAGGGTCTCACTAAGTTATTGAGGGCCTCACTAAGTTGCTGAGGCTGGCCTCAAACCTGTGATCCTCCAGTCTTAGTCTCCTAAGCACTGGGATTACAGGCATGCACCACCACACTGGGCCTGCAATTGCTTCTTAAGTGTCTTCTCTGGTAGAGATAAAACCATGCATTCCCCAAATCATATTCCACACAGTTGGAATGCAGGGGCTATAAAGACCTTAAGTTTCTTAAGGGGAAGGCAAGTATTAATGCCTTCCCATTTCATATACCTGATACATAGTAGGTGTTCAATAAAGGTTGAACACACAGTTCCCATAAGACATCTGTGTTCCTGCCTCTTTTCTCTCTTCTCTTCCTTCCTTTCTTTTTTCTCTATTTTCTTGGTACTGGGATTGAACCCAGGGGCATTCTACTTCTGAGCTACACCCCCATCCCTTTTAATTTTTTATTTTGAGTATCTTACTAAGTTGCTGAGGCTGGCCTTGAACCTGCAATCCTCCTGTCTCAGCTTCCCAAAAGTTAGAATTACAGGTGTGTATCATCTCACCAGGCTGCTCACTTTTCTTTATAAGAGTCAGAGAACATAAGGAAGCCTCCAAATCTTCCCACCTTACTATCAAAAGTTAGCTTGGATCATGAAAGAGATTGGATCTATAAATCACAGGGAGCTATTCAACTTACAGATGATGTCCAGAAAAGCAACTGAAGTTCTTTCATGTTTTTGATAAACTCACTACTATGATATTCAATTGGGGTTTGTAATCTTCTTTGAAGGTTTTCTGCCTTCCCATAATCATGAAGTGATATCTTCTTGGGGTTGATTGCCTGAAAGTCAATGTGTACATCAAATTGGTGTGCTTGTAAGTCTTGGCATAGTGAAACATAGCAATGTCTTTGGAGTCATCTATATTCTCAGAAATTGGAAAAAGCAGATGTAAATGATATATTCCTCTAGGTGCAAAACTGATTATCTCTTAGTTAAACCAGTGGTTTATTGAATTAACCAGTAGTTATTGAATTTTTCCCTTTGCACATACATTCTCCTTTAGTTTTCCTGTAATTGGGGACCTGCATGCATTCCATAGTTATCTGGGATCATGGATATGGTCTGAGGATGTGAAATAGGTTGGAGGCCAGCATCTTAATACGGCATTTGAATCATTTGATTTGTATTTTTTTTTTTTTTTTGCGGTACCGGGGATTGAACCCAGGGG
>PVJS01013764.1:0-41537 GCA_004027185.1 Glis glis | reverse complement strand
GGAGGATCTGGGTTCGCAGCCAGCCTCAGCTACTTAATGAGGCCCTCTGCAACTTAGTGAGACCCTGTTTCAAAATGAAGAATAAAAAATAGGGCTGGGGGTGGAGCTCGGAGGTAGAATTCCCCTGGGTTCCATCCCCAGTACTGCAAAAAAATAGAAAGAAAGAAAGAGAGAGAGAGAGAGAGAGAGAGAGAGAGAGAAGGAAAGAAAGAAAGAAAGAAAGAAAGAAAGAAAGAAAGAAAGAAAGAAAGAAAGAAAGAAAGAAAGGAAGAAAGGAAGAAAGAAAGAAAATAGGGCTGGGTATAGCTTGGAGATAGAATTCCCCTGGGTTCTATCCCCAGCTGTGCAAAAAAAAAAAAAAAAAAGGAGCCAGCCTGGCCCTATCTTCTTTCTCTCCTGTTCCGGATGTCACCGCTTTTCCCACACTTGCTCCTACCATGACATGGTGCCATTACTGCTCTCAAAAGAAGCCAAACCAATGGGGCTGCCTGATCTTAGACTCGGAACTTCCAAAACTGCGAGCTAAGGAAAACTTCTCTTTTCATAAGTATCCCAAGTCTGATATTTCATTACAGTAATGAAGAGCTGACTGATACAGGCGACTTTGTGCTTCCCAGCACCTCAGTTCTGGGCTGTGCAGAGTTTGAAGTTCGGCTCCTCCTAAGGGTACTCTCTCGCCCGGGACACAGCAGAGTCCCATGGAACTCTAAGCTATGGCCATGATGCTGCCTGGGCACTCTGGGCTCCTTGCGGGCAAAGACTAGCAGGCAAGAAGAGGGGCCACCACCCTGTTGGGGCCAGCAGGAGGCAGGGCTGCTGTTTCACAGTGGGCTCAGGGGATGATGCATGGAACTCAGGTGACCCATTCTGGTGCCTCTTGGTACTCCTGCCCCATTTTGACTATGAGGCACAAGTGTGGCAGCCCCTGTCCGAGCAGCATTTGGGTACCAGGGCCTCACAATACTCAGGGAGTTAGTTTGGGATGAAACCACCAGGTAGACCAGTGAGACCCGCAGAGGCCAGAGCTGAGGAGATACAGTGCAAGGCGGGAGAGGCAGATGGTGGCACCAGTTGTGGCCCTGAAATCAACTGTAGTGACAGAGGCTGTAGTCAGTTCCCCAACCTCCCTCCTGTAAGTTTTTCTCAGAAAGAAAGACTCACCAGAGACCAAGAGGCACTGCCCTAGTCCTGGGGGCAGAGCTGTGTCTATGCATCGCGGGGGCGGACTGTGGCCAGTGTGCAGATGCGCTCTCAGCTCCACCTTTGATGGTTTGATGGTTTCCGGCTGCAGGAGTACGGCTAGGGGACAGCTTCCAGGAGCTGGCTCCTTCAGTGTCCCCACCAGTGTTCAAGCTGAGGCTATGTTCTCGTCCAAGACTGAGCAAGGAACTGGGGAAAGGCCTGAGCCACTGCGCTGAAGACGGGACTCTCTAATAGAACATCTTTGCTCTAGAACATCATTCCACTGGGCTGGCTGACCTGGTTAGACCTGTAGTGTGGTCTATGGCCTCTCCTGCCCAGTCCTACTTCTGCCCTTTCTTCCACAGGTGTTACTACCCAGTAAAGCTCCCAGCTCAGACCAGTGTCAACTTCCTGGAGAACTGAACCCATGGTACTCATGTCTGGGACCCATTTTTCAAGTCCTCTACAACTGAGTATTCGTTTCACTGCATAATCAACCATGGGTGTTCAAATATTTTTGTAGTGCTTGTTTCTACCATTTAATCACTAAGTCGCATCCAACCCCGTGGATCTAGCCCTTTAAGGTGATTACATCTAAGGCTCCACTTGTGGAATCCCTCAAGCGGATGAGGTGGTGGAGAAAGTGCAGCTGGCCTCCTGGAGATCTCTGAACAGCAGCGGCCTTTGGGTTCTGGAGCGCTCCCATCTGGAAGCGTGCCTTCCTTATTCTTACTGCCTTCGGTCTCCATCCCTGGACCTCTAGGTTAACCTTCATAAAATGGGATGCTTTTTCATTTTTTGAAGAGGTTTTTAAAAAACCTGATGTAATATTTCTAAAAAATTTCATATTTATTAGTATCATGGTAATAATCAGTTACTGGCATACCACAAGCATCAGGAGTTTACACTGTAAAATGAATGCTTTGGAATCCATCTTTTTAAAGAACTAATACCATGTACCTGCAAGTTACACTTCTTTTGCTCTGACCTTACTCATTCCAGACTCTGGGGCTGAGCTAATATTAATAAATATGAGAGAAAACCACATTTAGTGACACTTACTAGTGCTTATTAACTAGTCAGCAATATTTTCTAGATCTAAGGGCTTGGTAACAAAAGATGCTCATCTCTGAGATTTAAAGGACTTGAAGACTGAAAACAACTGAAGTATTTCTGGGCAAATTTATAATAGCTAATTCTAAGCAGACTGACATAAAATCATAATAGGCCTCATTCTAATATCCTTGCCAGCAAATTGGGAATAAAGTTGAAAAAAAATGGAGAGAAACAGACTCTAAGGAGCAGTACCTGGCTCCTCTACAAGAGATTTCACTGGTAGGCAAGAGCCAGCTCTGATGAAAGCTTATTGTACACAGTAAGCATGGGATTTCAGGGCAATTAACCCATCACTGGGGCGCTCATCTGAAGCGAGGACTCAGACATTGTTATGGATAAATAATACATACGCCTTCCGCTGCAGAGTAGAATCTCTCTTCCAGTGATTAAAAATTACAGGTGCCAGAGGACAGGTGGCTCATCAGAGAGATGATATGTACAGGTGGCTCAGCAATCTGTATGTCTTGAACCCAAGTTCCTAGACTTGCCATGCCTCACTGGGAAGAAGGCTACCTTGCTTACACTACCCAGAAGCCACGTTAAACCCAAGACCAGAGAAGTCCTTAACTTTGCATGGATGTGACAAATAATAAAACCAGAAAAAAATATCGCTTTATATAACCCCCATGAACAGTTTGGCAATATCTACCAAAATCACAAACGCTGTGACCTTTTGATCCAGCAATCTTACTTCTGGGAATGTATGCCGCAGATGTATTTCAAAACATGTAAAAGAACATATGTTGTTTACTGCAGCAAATTGAGAATAGTAACAAAACAAAGAAACTGGGACTGGGAGGAGAGATTCAGAGAAAAAAATGTCAATGAGAATAGGGTATTGGTTAAATAAATTACGGTCATCAGTAAAAGGAACACATATTGTAGGCAAAGGGCAAGGGGTTTCCCTATGTACTATTACAGAGAGATCTCCAAGATATATTTAAAGTGCAAAAAGGCAAGATGCCAATTTTGCTGTATAAAGAGGAACCATCAGAATATATATATTCCTATTTGCTATTATTTGTTTAAACTCTGGGAGGACACATAAGAAACAAAAGATGAAACAGAGACAATAGAGTGGGACTTTTCAAAGTATCTTTGCTATATTGTTTGATTTTTGAACTATATGAATATATGAATATTATGCTCATACTGCCCTTGTATGCCTTCACAGTGGTAAAGCTGACCTCTGCCCGCAAGTGTATTCTGTAAAACATTTTTCTCTTTAGTCTGCATTCACTACTGTCTTGCTCCTCTGTTCTCATTCTTACATAACACCTTAACTGGATTACTTAGAGTGACTAAGGCGAGTTCAAGGGTGAGGAAAGAGTCTGTCAACGACTCCACAAACTGAAGTTGCATATTAATTTTTTGGCAGATCTGTATCTTACAGATCTTGCAGACCATAATCGATAACCATCTCATAAGCAATATTCATATTCTTCACGAGGCCCCCTATCCACTATTAAGGAGAAACAATGGCAGTGACAGCCTTGCTCTTTTCCAAAACAAAAACACTGATAGGTCCCACAGGACTAAACATTTTTTTTTCTTCTACAAATACCAATTCTAAGTTCACTTGGAACACTGGGCCTCCTTGACATAGTCTGAGTTGGCGCTGAATGGCCTTCTTCACCTTTGACTATCTATTGAAACCAAGTGTTGTGGCTCTAGAATGTCCCCAGGTTCAAACCAAATCGTGAGTCTTCTTGCATCATCTTACTGCTTCCTCTGTTCTTGTTGACAGCACCCACCACAAGTCCGACACGCTCCTCAGGGGAGCAGGAAGGACAGGAGACATGTACTAACTGCAATGCCACAATGCTGGAGTTGGCAGAGAGCCTATCCGAATCTGAATCTAAAGCTTCCAGCCACATCAGTGATTCTGTCCCCGAGTGAATCCATTTAGTGAATGGATATTGAGGAGCTAATGGTAAAGGTGTGTTGGGGGCAGGCACGGAAGAGAACATTAGCAGCAGGTACTGCCACACAGCCATCAAGTGCGTGGATTCTGCAGTCCAGTGACTTGTGTTTGAATCCTGGCCTTGCTGTCATTTACCAACTGGGTGACTTTTGGCAAGTCACTTAACCTATCCATGAGCCAATTTCCTCACTAGTAAGAAAATGGGGATGACAGTGTGGCTGTGGAGACTAAATGGGAACTTCTCCAGAGGAGCGGGAAGAGAAGTGGGACTTGCAGCGTCAGTCTTTCCGTGTCAGATGCATTCGAATAACTGGAGACAGTCACGGCATTTTTCAGTCCAATAGGTATGCAATATCTAGATATATGTCTACCTTGTAAGCACTCAGAGAAGCTCACAGTAAATAGTAATTTAATAGAATTTAACAAAATTAAAATTACAACTCTTTGAAATTTGAATAGGAGGCAGAAATAATCTTAAATTTAAACAGATTAGATACTTATGCACTTCTGAAGTATTAAGAGAGAAGTCTGGACTGTCTTTTAAATACAGAAATAAAGTACAGTCCTTGGGCTGTAATTCTTGATACAAGGTTAATTCAGAACAGTGTATCAAGAAATTATTGATAAGCAGGTAGAGCTCAAATGCCCCAAATTGTAATACTTATAGAAAATTATTTTTCAAAAAGTAGCCCTTGAGTAAAAACTGGCAATTTTTTATTTCACCAAAATGAGATTTTCAATCTTACTTAAAAATAGTGGTGCCAAATATCTTAAAAGAGAGGCTTTATCCTCAAAAGATTAAAAAAAAAAGAGTATAGAAAGCACATTAGAAGTATTAAATTTTGCTAACAGAAAAGCAGTAATACATTTCTTATAAATCCTTTACGATTTTCAACTTCGGCAAAATTCCAATCAAACTTGTTCAAAACAGTTAAGATTCTTACTAGCTTTAGCCAATTCCCTGAAGAACTGAACCACAGAATGGATGTCCATTTTTAGCTACATGAAAATAAGCATAAACCTTTGACCCAATATTCCAGAAAAAAAAATCAGAACACAATGAGAAAATGGACTTGGATTTTTAATTTTTAAAAGATTCTCTCTATATTTATATATATATATATATATTAATAAAAAGTGCAAAGAATAGACCTTCATATTTAAATTATATTTTAAAATAAAATATATATTTCCATTAACTGCAGGAGACAACTGGCAAGTGAAGAGCCTGAGAGCCCAGCCCTCTCCACCACTACAATGGACGCACATTTCAAGGAAGCACCTAGGAGACAGCAGAGTGTTCACGACGCATCTGGCAACACATGGCTTCTGGGCGTTCTTGAAAGCAGTTTGCATTTTCATCTAACGTGAAACGAAGGGAAAAATCAAATTCATAAACAGAAGTGACATTGCTTCGAACAATCTGGCATTCTGAACTCATGCTTTACATGCCCCGGAGCGTCGCTTTCCAGGGAGCGGAGCCACACGCGCCCATGCGCTAGAAGTTTCGGCAGCACGCCTCAAATGCTCATCAGCTCCAGGTGCAGTAGGTATCCTCTGCTCCTGCACTGCCCGCTTAGCGGCACAGCTGGAAATCTAGTTAGAACTGAATTTTCATTTTTCAAAAGTATACAATGTTTAAAAATCTAACATCATCACATTCATCCCTGTTACACATACATGGGCTTCTGTTTTGGGCTTGATTTTCACCAAAAGGTCTTAAAAAACAAGGGGCTTATGATCTCTATTGTTTTCTTAGGTATTTACGGCAACAGTGGCAACAGGTTGCAGAAACAACAAAAATTTCAACAATATACAACTCTGGATTTTTTTTTTGGAAGCAATCTGAATATTTCAACAATTCAAATTCAAAAACTGACTTCTACTCTGGCTTAAGCAGCTATGCACCCACATGTAGAAAGGACCCCTTGGTCTTCATTTGGCTTTCTTTTATTACTGTTTTCCTTTTTCATACATGAAAAAAAATTTCTGTTTTAGAAAAGGTATGTTCTATACACTGTGCCTAAAGCAACATGTCTATAATACTGGCTATGACACAGCATTTTGCCTCATAGATGTCAATAATATGCTCCCACTGAATCTGAACAAAGTCAATATTAAAATATGAATAAGCTTATAGACAATCCATTATGTATAACTTGTAGACTCAAAGGTCCACGGTTTCTTCCTTCTTTCTTTCGGACTCGTCATAAAAATAATTTTGGTTACAAGTGTCTACACAGCACCAATTTTATTTCAAAAGCAGCATCTTTACTCAGCCACCCAAATGAATCTCTAAGTACACATGCTCAAACAGATTTTCTCATTTACTTCTGTTCTGTAACTCTAAAAGACCAGTAATTATATTTTTCTTAAAAATTATTCAGCAATTATTAAAACCATCAATTACAACGCCCTAAAAATAACCATGTTAGCTGAATTAAATGAGAAGTTCCCTTTACATGCAACTGTATAGTAAAGAATGATGCCTGCAGTGGGTAAACACTGTGTTCTGCAGTAGCAGAGGAAACAGGTCTCTAATAGTAAAAAAGCATTTCATAAAACTTTGTCATATATAAAATATCTCGTTGTGATCACCCCACTTATGATTAAAGCGTAAGTGTTCACTCTGCCTTCTGCTGTGGGACAGTCAGGGTCACACAGCTTCAAAAAATAAGAGCGCATCTGTTTCCCAGGCTGACAAAAGCAACGGGCTCAATTACACAGTCCTCTCTCAAACGCGTCTGCACTCATGCGCACATACACAAAGCACCCACAGTTTTCATCTTCATGACGCTGTTGCCACACTTCTTTCCTATTTCCAAAAATCTGTCAGGAAGATGTGATTGCAAAATAATTGTTCTTGTCTATACCCAGCCTGGTTCTCCATTGCTCACTTTGATGATTTTGAAAGATAAAGCCTGCAGCAGAAGGAGAACAGGCCTCGTTCATCTTTCTCCAACCCTTTGGTTTCCACCTTTAATGTTACAGTGAATGTAGACTTGCCTCAGTGGGCCTGAGTCAAAGGCTTTACAGATACTGAACCTGAATTGCATTAAGAGAATAAATATCTGCCACACGGCATAGGAAAATTTAAAAAGTAGCAATAATAAACACAACTCCCCATACATGAAGAATTTACAAGAATTATCTAAAAAATTTCATAAGAAATTAAGTTTGTAGGAGGGATGGGATCAGGTAACAAAGGCCAAAAGGTCATATGAAACCAGATGATAATTGCATTCTTTGAAAAATACTTTACCTGCCTACCTCCTGCCCTACTTACGCTAAGTATTTCTCAAGTCTCCCACCTATAAACACGGTGGACCAAGAAAGATATGTACTAAAGAAAAGGATTACATCTGATGAACCAGGGAATAGAAGAAGAAAAAGGTTTCAGAGTAGTTAAGGGACTAGCTCTTAAAGGAAAAGTGCTTTAAATGTGCTTCTGCCAAACACAGGACTTGGAGGCAATTTGGAAGTTTGGACACTTACTCGCTTTACTCAGATTAGGCAGAGCTGTTCTATAGAAGCAACTGAACCGAAATGTAAAACGAAAAGAACTGTTCAGTTGTTACATCACAAAATCCCAGGAAAGAACTGGGAATCAAAGCTCCCTTTGAGTGAGAGTCCCTACCTTTAATGCAAAGTGCAAGAGGAAGGGCTCTGAATGGATGACACAAGGAGGAAAGTCACAAAGCTCCTTCTCCAGCTTTCCTCCTCGCTCCCCCACACACCACGGAGAGCTTGTCAGCCGACTCTCCACCCTCCTGGTGTGTATACCCAGTACTCTACTGGATTCTTCATCAAGTAGGGCCTCTAGTCTCAGCAGGTTAACGAAAAAGAAAAGATACTATGAGGAAATATATTCAATAAACAAAAGAACTCTGGCATCTGACATATTTCATGTTGCAGAAGTAATGGCTGATGTAACATGAAGGACATTACAGATAAAGACTGGACTGCTCTGCCGTGTTTCCAGAGTAACTGCAAGTTTTCCTGGAGTTTGAACTCTCCAGCTACTCGTCTTCAGGATCCAAACAGATTAATAGGTTCTTATGAGTACCTGAGATCAGAATCAGGTTAAAAGATGCTTAAAACACTCGAAATTATTTCAAAAGGGAAAAATAACAGGAGAAAATCACTCGAGAAGTTAATTTTGAACAGAATAAAACTATCTGGTAAAATGTGCTGACACAAGTCAAAGTGAAAAACTAAACCAAAGAAAGGACAGGAGGGAGAGGGAGGGGAAAAGGAAGAACTGGGCGCTAGAAGTGCTGGCCCTTCCTGTGGCTTCTCCTTGCCTCCTGGCTTCAGTACTGTCACACACCCTCCGGGGCTACGCCACTGCCGCCGCTGCCGTCTTCATGAGTGCCTCAGGCAGCCCCAGCGAGCACAGTGAGGAGCCGATTTCTGTGTCATCGCTCTCGAGAGAGGGCATATGGACTGGAGAGGCGGCCAATTCTGCTGGCTGAGCCAAAGAAATCTGTGGTAGAAAATACCAAAATGGCCCCTACCCATTCTAGGGGAAAAAAATATACAAAACCCCTCCCAACGCTAAACAAAACACAACACAACAAAATGACCTTCTCCCTCCTAAAGAAAACCACATTGGAACAAATGCCCTGCAATAAGTCCTTATGTGTGTTTTTACAAGGCCGGTAGAGGTTATTTTGTTTTGGATTCCACATAGATTTTATCCCCATCCCTAATGCCAAAGGAATGCAATGCCCGAGAGCTGTACTTCATTTCTTCTGGGCCGAAGGGTGCTTCGTGGTCAAAGTAGTAGAGAAGCATGTTGCTCGTGGGCAACTGCACTACAGTTTTTAATTGCTTCTTCAGTTCTGCAACTGTCTGGTCCAAGCGAATGCTCATCTCTTCCACTTGATCGTTAAAGTGGACTTCCACTTTGGCGCTGCTCTGGGGTCTCAGGTCCACCTCTGCCAGAGGCTCCAACTTCCCATATTTTGTGATGAGTTCATGATACCTAGAAGGATAAAAACACAGTGTCAGCTTCAATGATGAGCTCATGGGCTATGGACTTCTTCCAAACTACAGGTAAACTACACTGCTACTCTCAACATCTTTCTAATGCTTGACTCTGGTATGACCCCCACTTTCTATCTATTTGTGCATATATGTATGTATGCATGTATGTATGTATGTTATAGATTCTGTGACCTGATAGAGTTGCCCTGCTGAGGCCATAGTACAACCACACCCTGTGGGTAGAGCAAGTGTTTCTCTTGAAGGTGGTCACCAGGCCTGCACTGCATAAGAATGGATTAGAAAGAAAATAGAACCTAGAAAGACAGATGCTACAAAGATAACAGAGAAAGAAAGAACTTACTTTCTTGGGTATCATTGAGGGCAGATATCTAAGCACATGTTCCCTGGTAATAAATGGGAAGACAGAAGTAGGTCAGCAATTTCTGAGGCCCTGAGAAGACATAACTTGTAGCCAAAAACATGTGTATCAGATATTAACCCAGCTTTCAGTGGAAACCTTATTCGAATGTTCCAGCCTAGCCTCAGCTGTAATACATGGAATTTATGGAAGAGTGAAGGATACATTCTTGGGGGAAAAAAGTGGGTAAAAAAGAGTACAAGTTCTTTCATCAAGGCAGAAATAAAAAGAAAAACATACAAGAAGAAAGTGAATTACAGAGATGAGAACAGGACCTACAAGGTCACGTTTCCCATGTGGAAAATCTTGTGCCCATTGCCAGCCTTGGAGGATCTAGATCTGACTTTATTGAGGAAGTTGGGCAGTTTCCTACACATGGGGTGGGGAGTAGGAGAAGACAATATTAGTTTTATAATAACTCAGACAGAATGAGGTTAATTATGGATCAGAATACCATAGTCACATAAGATTATTTGCCAACCTCTCCCACTCACCTTTGGCTTTTACTCAGTAAATCAGTATCATAAGGTTTATAGGAACATTAATGCCATAGCAAGACATCTGTGCTTGAGGACGGAAGTAATCATTCCTTCAAGTGGAGTAACATGATAGGATAGAAACAGCACTGGCTCTGACTGCAGTGTCTCAACTCCATCTCGTAATGAGCTGTGTGACTTGGCACCTCAATCCTTTAGATTTCGGTTTCCTCATTAGTAAAATTAAGATAATAAGTCCTGACCTTCCTTCCTTATAAGACAGTCATAATAATTAAATAAAGCAACAGATGGGTAAACACTTTGTAAATTCTAAGTTCGTATACAAATAAAAATATTAACATTACATCCCTACTGCTCCGAGGCTTACATTAATAAAACACACACATCCTTTAGAAAATATAAGATTGAAATCTACTTAGGTGGGACTTTCTTAGAGAAGGTATGATGGTATGATGCAACAGATCACAGAATCTTCTCCCATGACATAAGCCAAAAATAGTGATTTTTAAAGGAATGAAAAAATATAACTTTTTTGTCATAACCTTTTAAAAGGAACCAAAAGCTCTGTACAATGTGGTTCAGCTAATACAGGATCTGAACTCAACCTCCAGATACTATTATGGAGAATGAAGAGACAAAATTTTGACCATACTTATAATAGTTCCTAATTTAAAGAAAAGTGGACCAAGGGGCTAAGAAGTCAGCCAGGTAAGGAAAAAAGAGCAGATTGAAGAAAAACACTGGTGATCAGAAGCCTCTATATCCCCCTGCCAGGATGTCAGGATTTTATCCAAGGCAAACAAATAAAAACAAAGCAAGACAGAAAATCCCAAACAAAAGAAAAAGAAGATTATGAGGACTTGAAGTTATCCAGGGCTCCAAACTCAAAAGGCGAAACGATTCACAGTCTAAGGGTGTCTTCTCCCCATCCCCTCTCCTAGCAGATGCCTTCGAATAGGTTAAAGTAGATGACGATAATTTAACAAAATCTCAGGAAAGACAGCAGAACCCATGTGGTCAAATACAAGTTGCTCCCCAACTCCAGAGACATTTCCCTTAGACTACAGAAAAGTAGGCAATAATCATACCCCAGTCCTCGAAATTTGCCTAGGAACGACAAAAGAAATAATGGCAAAGGGGTCAAGGAGAATTAGCTCATGCTGTTTCAGCAAAGAGATGGTCTGGAGAGAAGTGCCTACTCTTAAGCATGAACAAGAAAGTGTGACACAAAATGGCAACTAAGCACATACCATAGCAAAAAAAAAAAAAAAACCAAAGCAAACAAACAAACAAAAAAACAAGGAAAGGAACACACCAATAAGTAAAAAGCAGAGGCAGAATACAATCTGAAAGAATATATAACCAAGAGAAGAAAATGCCCCACAAACAATTGAAGGTCCAGAAACTAATAAGTGCATGAATATAAAAATCCAAGAGCCCAAAGGATAAACTATAGAATGAGAGGCAAAGGGACAGTGTAAAGTGATTGCAACAAACTTGAGGAGAAAAAAACATTACTGACCAAATAAATAAAAAGGAGGAGCCAAGTTTTATTCAGGAATAAGTTTAGCAAACAGATATTCTGAAACAAGAAAGACTTAGGAAGTAGGGAACCTATGAGTCCTTCTGAGGAAAAGAAAATTATTCAACAATGAGATTAAAAAACCAGTAGTAAGCCTTGAATCTATTTCAATAAAAAACTAAAACATAATAATAATAATGAGAATAATAATAACATACTCCTACACTCATTTATACTTGACACTATAAGCAACTGAATTAATCTCAACCACAAACATATTTGTACACAAGATTATGACCCATATGTAGTCTACAAATGAGCAAGTGCATCTACAAGTTAACTAACCTATAAATTAGAACACTACAATTTTCTCAAAATCAACATGCCCAGAGATAATCCATTGCTTCTCTCAACCATCTTCTCTTCCAAGCTTTTATATCTCAGTACACAATACCAAAAACTAGCCAGTTATGTTAGCCAGAAACTAGATGATCATTCTGATTCCTTCCTCTCCTATCTCCCCTCTCCATTTCTCCCATTCAATCAATTAACATGTCTTACAAACCCTCCTCCTACATAACTCTATCTGTAGCTCTCTAGCCTCTTGATTTGCAAATTCAAGCCACTATTATTAATAGTCTCGTTTTCTGCAGATGCATAAACTAAATGACCTGCCTCAATATCTGTTGCAACCTCCTCCTGGTAGTCCTTCCTGTATTGCAGATTGCTGAAAACTGTGCTTCCCACACTCCCTCTCAGATGAGATTTAGTTTCTACCGGTCACAGTCACCCTGTTCTGGAGGAGGTAGGGACCTAGGAGATACAGTGTGGGAACAGTCTGAGGAGAGGCATCCCGATGACCAGGCTGAAGTTCAAGCAGAGTGTTCCTGGAATCAACAGCCTTGGCAGCAGCATGCTAATCTCCAGATCACGGCTAAGGCCATGTGGTCAGCACCAAGGACAGCAGCGTGCTGATTTCCCCTTTGCCAGAAGGGCAGAGTTAGGGCCCGTGGGGGTCAGTTCTGCGGTAGTGTTCTCCGGGCAGTCCTAGGGAGATGGCCCGAGTCTGCTCCTCCAGCCCTTCCAAAGATTTTGTAAGCACTTATTTCACTGCATGAAATCTGATTCCTCCAAAAATAGCTAATGACTTTCCATGACTTTAGGCTGGCCCCAAAATGATCCTTCTATTATTGCCAAAGTGATTATTATAAAACACAAATTGGATCACCTCACTCCTCGGCTTAAAACACACAACACCCATCAGAAAAAAGCCCTAACTCTTTAACATGATTGTGGTAGATAGAATTTTGATGCCCAAATCTGGGTGGGCTTAATCTTTAAGCAGAGAAGTTTTTCCAGTTAGTAGCAGAAGAGAAAACCAGAGAGATTCTCCAGCTAGTAGCACAAGAAGGACCAAAGGCACCATTACTGGCTGGAAGATCGAGGGCCACACACAGAGCTAGGAAGGAAGAGAATTCTGTTGTCATCTGTGTGAGCCATAAGCTGGCGCTTCTCCAGAGCCTCCAATAAGGAACACGGCCTGCTGGCCCCGTGCCCTCAGCCTGTGAGAGCCCGAGCACAGACCCACCGCGCCCGGCTCCCGACCCAGGAACTGGACTGTAATAAGCAGGCGTTGACAGTACGTTGTCATAGCAGCAATAAACCTTACTTTGTGCCATCACCATGGCCATTTTCTGCACTTTCTTCCCACTGGTTTAAACCTTAAATGCAACACTTATTTATTAATTTGCAGGTGAAGCCAGTGGACTTTTGCATATGGCTTGATTTTGAATGGCACTGTCAGAAATATCCACTACTAAATGGAAACAAAGAAAGAAGTTGTGATTCAGTACACAGACTGGGTATGTTCCCTGGAAAGTTACATGCGCCTTTACACAGGAAAATACGGTAAATATAAGACGTCTTGACCTTTCCAAATGTCCACTAAATTTTAAGAGCCAATTTCTTCCTAGTCTTCCAGCTTGGATGTTTTATTCATTACTCAAAAGTCCATCCAAACTGAAGTATACCTGCATACTTTGTATTACCCGAGCTTTTCTTAGCAATAGTTCAATGTCTTCCCAAAGTGACAGTCTCAAGAGGTAAATGGTTTCTGATGACCAAAAAGTCTTCAAAAATAATCAGCTCAATTAGTATTTTGCCAATCAGTATCTTCATTTGGTTATTAACAAGTATTTAAAATTTATAAGCGTCATTTCTGAAGTGGGAAAATACTATAAACCTACTTTGCAAATACTATTGATAAGAATGCATTACGATCATTAGAAGCTAAAATGTAACACATGCCATATTTGTGTTCAGAAATTCTCTGGTTCATTTCATTACCGTCTACATAAAATGATCAATCACAGAAAAGACAAATTTTACTACACGGTGTAAAGGCAACGGCGAGCGGTAAGAGGAAACCAAACGGCAGCTGCAGCCCCGTGAAGAGCACCACGCAGACGAGCGGGCCTTGTTTCTTCCTCTTCCTATTAAATAAACACACCCACTTTGAGAGAAAAGCTTCTTGCAGCTTGAAGGGTCTTTGAATCATGAGCAGTTAGCAGCCAGGCAGCCGCAGAGTGGGGCTGAGCGTGGCACTAACAGGGGGGACTGGAGAACAAAGCCGTGCTTGGTGGAGCTAGCCCAGCAGTCACACAGCAGCAAGCCTCCACACGAGGGGCTCCTGGTCCACAGTGCGCCGCCTGCCTAGCGACACACTGAGAAGATTTTAGCAACATGATGGTGACGTTTGGGAGGAGTATGCTTCTTTCTCCTGATTGCCCATCCTCACTTTTGATTCCCAAGACCTCCAAGCATTTCCTCAACCACAATTCACTCATAAGTCTGACTCCAGAATGAGCGAAGACCTCTGGAGCACTGCTTGAGCAAACAAACACCCCAAACCCACAGGTTCCTGCCGTAAACCTTAACCTAAGGGTGAATTTAGGATGAAACCCAGAACCCAAAGATGGATAGACAGAAAGTGAACTCATTCTCAGCTGAGTTGCCTTATAAACTATCCTAACTAAACACTACAAACAGTATATATTTTTCATAAATTTTAGGAAAGTGGGAAACTAAGGCATATTTGGAATCGGGCTTTTGGTGGCAGAAAGCTTCCAGGTTTTGGTATCATGCCTCCACACCCCCAAAAGAAGCAGCTCACAGTCTCAAGGAGCATCTTAGAGAAAAACAGGAAATCCTGCAGGTACCTGCACCACAGTGGGATCATAAACATCCCAAAGGTGTTCTAAACTGCCCAGAGGTGTGTTCACAGTGGCCTACATAGTAGTCTTAAGCTATCAATTTTGTTAACCTACTATTCCTCAAATGCACGCCCACACTGAATAAACTGGAGTCTTTAAATGAAACTATCTTACTACAAAATAAATCCCTAATACAGGAATTTCTCTCTGTAAGGAATGTAACATATAAAACATGAAAAATCCCTTATGGTTCACCTGTTTACACCAAATCACTGATATGTAATGAGAAGAAAAAACATTAAGTTTACTCCGCTTCCTGTAGCATTATGAGGAATTCAAAACTATATTCCAAATATCTTCTGACTGCTACTAATCTCTTTTGCTATAGTATGCTTTCACTTATTTTGATATGGTATCATATCATGGCACATCAAAGAAACCTCATTAACATTCTATAACTGGGATATTACTCTACCCAAACACTTTTCTCTATGTCATCAATATTCTATTTATTAAAATACATAAACATCACATCTTAGAGGTAGAAGGAGCCCAAGAGATCATGTGTTATATATTTCATGGATATAATAATTGAGACCCAGTTCATTAACCCAAAGCCTTGTAGTAGTAAAGGGAAGGGTAGACACTGGGACTCAAGTCTTGATCTCATGATACCTCTTTCCTTAGTTCTCATCATCTTAGTGTTTTGCTGCAACAATGACTAGTGTTCTAGAATGCTCTTCTCCTTTCTACATTTCAAATGCCTCTTTTCATGAGTTATTTCTCTTTTTGCCATCTACATATGGGTAGTACTAAAAATTTACTCCTGAATTCTCTTTTCTCTTTATAATGTTCCATCCCAAAGCACATTCTCTTATTTAAGCCATAGATGTTTCCTCTTATCTTTTCAAAGTCTGGATTTTACCTACCTGTAGAATTATTTATTCCCATTTTTCACATATAGCAAAGTATTTTAAAACAAGCTTAGTATATTCCATATAATTTTACATCAAGGTGTAAATCACGGAACTATGTTTTAACTGGCTATTTCTTAAATTCAAACTTTGTCAAAATTACCTAGTAGGTTGAGAGAATGTGACCTATTCAAATGATAGAATACCATACAGCAGTTAAAAATGATTTTAATCCACACTTATCAATATGATTAGGATTTTAGTCAATGATTCCATCAACTCACATTTTAGTGCACTTCTACTCCCAACTCAGAGTAACAACGGATAAAATACAAAGAGCTGAAATCCAAGAAGACATAACCCAGGCTCAAAAGTGATAAGCATCTCCAAGAACCAGAGACTGAACAAAAATGCAAATCATAGAACTGAGACCACAAGATCACAGGGCTCCAAGTCTATGGCAGATAGTAGCAGTCAGGAACTCAGATCCTGTGAGGCTGAGATGAGAGGTGCTCCATGGGAGAGAGGGAGACTCCAGCCAGACTCACTGCTGAAGCAGGGGTAGAGCTGGATGATATGAGCCAGGCATAAAGCAACGATGAAAAAACAACAAAACACCACTGCTGCAGCACTGCTGCCTGGGGCTCCCTCTCTACAGCAACGGGTCTAGGTCAAAGAAATAAAAAAAGATAGCTTTGCCATGCCTGGAACAGTGTAGAGCCAGCGGCTGCCTAGGTGACTAGATCTGTACTATCTAATTCTTGTAGGACAGTTTTCCAAAATTCATTACAAGAGTTTGTCCTGGACCAGGAATCTAGGGAGCTGGTTAGAAACAACTGCAAAACCATTAGACAGGGAGAGGAGAGCTCAAACAGGAAGACACAACAATCATAAATGTGTATGTATCTAAAAACATCTATATACAGAAGATACATGAAGCAAAACTTACAGAACAAAAAATAAAAATAGACTAATGCACAATCAGAGTTGGAGACGTCAACAGTCCTCTCTCTGTAATTGATGAAACAAGCACAGAAAAAAATTGTTGGTGATTTAAAAGACCTGAATAACACTAATAACTAGACCTCACTGACACACCACCAATAACATAAGCTATGTATAAAACCTGAAGACCCAAATTCAAAACCTTTATTATCCCCCCACAGACACTGGGGAGCCAGGGCTTCTTCCTCATCCCAGCCTCATCACAGGCTCCAATGAGGTCTCTGCTTTGGAGAAGATGGATGTCCAGAGCCTACACTAGGCAGCCCATGGCTTCCTTCCCAAGAGGATGGTTCCCCCGGCAGCCTGGTTGAGCAGGCGGGCAGGCAGGCAGCCTGGTTGGGCAGGTGGGCAGGCAGGTAGGCAGGCAGGCATGGTGATGGTAGTGTGGTCAGGCTGGGTGTCCCTTCAGACACTGGCCCTTGGGCCCTCAGGGCTACTGTCCCTGTTGCGGAGGTATTCTTTTGCTCTGCTTCTTGCTGCCATGGAAGCCAACCATCTCCACTCCTGGGGGATTGGCAAGGACCCAGTGTGGGCAGCCCCTGAAGGTGTCCCCACCTCCTGTAGCCCCTGGGCACCACTCCTCAGCCTCTGGGCTCCCGAGCCTCACCCTCCACACTTGGCACATCTTCCTTCTTCAGGGCCCTCTTCCTCTCGGGTCTGGCTGAAAACATACCTCACACACACAACAACAGGTTTAAAGGAGCTGAAATAATACAACGTATATTCTCTCACCCCAGTAAAATTAAACTAGAAATTATTAACAGAAAGATAACCGCAAAATCCCCCAAATATTTGGGAAATAAACAACACACTTGTAAATAACCCATGAGTCAAAAAGGCAGTCACAAAGGAAATTAGAAAATATTTTTAATTCAATGAAAATGAAAATACAATATGTGAAAAATTATAGAATGTAGCTAACACATTCTATTAAAGGAAATTTATAGAACTAAGTATTTATAATAAAAATAATGGTCTCAAGTCAATGATCTAAGCCTAAGAAACTACAAAAAGATGATCAAATTAAACCTAAAGCAAGAAGGAAAGAGCTAATAAGCAAAGGAACAGAAATCAATGAGACGGAATGCAAGGGAAAAAAAATAGAAAAAACCCGAAACCTGAAGTTGTTTCTTTGAAAAGGTTAGTAAACTTGATAAACTTCTAGGTCAGGCTGATAAAGAAAAGAAGATACCAAATTAGGACCTAAGAGGGGGCATCATTACAGACCCCACAGACATTAAAGGCTAATAATAAGTAAATACTATGAACCACTTTATGTCCACAAATTCAATAACTAAAATGAAATAGGCAAATTACTTAAAGACAAACTACCAAAGCTCACTCAAGAAGAAACAGACTGCATGAATCATGCTATATCTATTAAATTTATAGTTAAAACCTCCAACAAAACACCAAGTTCAGATGGCTTTACTGATAAATTCAACAAAATATTTTAGAAGGAAATAATACTAATTCTATATAAGTTCTTCTAATAAAAAGGAAAGAATACTCACAAACTTATTTAATGAGATCAGTACTATCCTGATATCCAAACAAGACCTAAAGATATTACAAGAAAAGAAAATTACAGGCAGTATCCCTCATGAACACAGAAACAAAAATCCTAAACAGTATCAGCAAATCAAATTAACCAATATATTTAAAAAGGACAATGAAATAGAACAGAGAGCCCAGAAACAAACCCTTATCTTTAATGAGGGTGGCAAGAACATTTAGTGAGGTGTTAGAAAAACTGGACATTCACATGCCAAAGAATGAAGATGGACTCTGATCTGGCATCATGTACTAAAATTAATTTAAAATGTACTAAAGACCTAAAATGTAAGACTCAAACTAAACATGTCATTATCATACAAAGCAGAAATTAGACTCCTGAGCATTTATCACAGAGGAATAAAAACATATTCACATAAAAACCTATACATAACTATTCATAGAAATTATTCATATAAACCCCAAACTGGAATCAATCCAGATGCTCTTCAAGTGCCCTCCAGATTGTTAAGAAACTATAGTTAAATGAACTTACATGTACAAGAAAATACAAAGAACTAAACCTCACACACATACACACAAATGAGTACAAGCTAGAGAAATCTAAGTAAGACCAGTGGTTTGCATCAACATTCAGATCCAAGTGCTGTGCACATGTGTGCTTGCATCACTTTGAATCTCACCATGATGTGTAATTAATTACACTGCACCAAAAAAATATGTACAAAGAAGATCCTGGTTGTGATATTGTATTATTGTTCTGTAAAATAAAATAACTGGAGAAAACTGGGTAAAGGGTACATAGGATCTCAACATATTATTTTTTTGCAGCTGCATGTGAAGTTACAATTATACCAATAAAAATTTCAATTAAAAAAGCTATATACTATATGATTACACTTGTATGACATTCTGAAAAAGTCAAAACTGCAGGAACAAAAACAAATCAGTGGTTGCCAGAAGGTAGGACTGGGGAGAAAGGTTGAACATGAGATATTTTGAAGGCAGAACTGTTTTATATTCCTGATTGTTTTGGTGGTTTCATGAGTATAGTGTTTGTTGAAATTCATAAGTATAAACTGAAAAAATAAAATTTATTCTATGTCAATCATTTCTCAATAAACCTGGCTTTACACAAAGGATATTATTAAAAAATAATCATTTAGCAGGACCAATCAAAATAAAAGGAAAAGGTAGAAATAAACATTATTAGAAATTTTAAAAGGAGATAAATATGAATATAGCATATTCTTTAAATGCCAAGAATCTCTCAATAGGGAATGATACTGAAGATCTATTGTTCACTGAAAAAGATGTATTACTGAGTGTTGTTTGTGACCATTTATGTATAAAAATTATGTGCTGAATAGCAACGGGAACTGTAACAGGAGACTCCTATCAGTGGCTGTCTGGGGAACAGAATCTTCAAAGCTCCTAAGGATGTGAGTGGGAAGACAACTTACTTTTTGGTGTACATCCTGATCAAAATTTTCAATAAGGTTCCATGTGGAAGTAGTACCCATCCATCTAAATGAAAACTGAGCATAATAAAATAAAAACTAAAATACCTAACCCTATGTCATAAGAATACTATCAATGACCATAAAATTTTAAACTTAAATGAAAGTTAATTTAATAGGAAAATATGAAATTACCAAGCCAATTCATTTAATGACATTAATACAACCTTCATAAGGCCAGAAAAGAGCAGTAGAAAATTACAGACCAATTTTACATATGAAAACGGAGAAATCCCAGACAACATTATAAGATTAAATTCTACATGTTTAAAAAGAAAATTTCATATTTCTCAACCAAGTTGAACATCCTTGGAATGCAAAGATGGTTCAACATAGGAAATATATCCTTAAGATTCAGATTAACAGAAGAAAACATGTTAATCCCAATACATTCATAATAAAACAAACTTAGAATACCAAAGATAGAAACTACCTCAATCCAATGAAGGGTACCTATCAAAAACCTATAGCAAAAGTTGTACTTCATATCAAAATATTTCACACTGAAACTTTAGAAGCATTCCCTTTAAATGAGGAACAAAATAAAGATGACCTCTGTTGCTGTTCATTGTTAATGTTACACTGAAGGTTGTATTCAAGGAAAAGAAATAAGAGGCAGAAAAATTATTTGCAGATATGACTGTCTACACAGAAATCCAAAAGAAAGTAAAGATATGCTAGTAAGACTGATGGATAGATGATCACCATACTAAAATCAACAGCATTCCTATATAACAATAATAACCAATTAGAGGTAGCAACAGAAAAAAATGATTTCATTTAAAATAGCAACAAAATGAATAAGATACCTAGAAAGAAATTAAACAAAGATGTGTAAGGCCTTTGTGAAAAAAACGGAAAGCATGGCTAAACGATATAAAACGTGTTGTGAATTCAATGGGAAGACAGCCTCTGTTCAAAGATAGGGCATAAAAGCACAGCAAGGCCAATTCTCCCCAAATAAGCTAGTGTAAGTTCAATGTGTTCAGAACCCAATTATAGCAATATTTTTATGGAATTTGTATGTAATCCTAAAAATCATATGGAAAAGAAATGAGTCTATAATAACTAGGATACTGTGTGTGTGTGTGTGTGTGTGTGTGTGTGTTTTACTAGGGATTGAACAACCTAGGGGCATTCTACCTCTGAGCTACACCCCCAGCCCTTCTTATTGTTTTGTTTTTGAAACAGGGTCTCCTCAGGTTCCTGGGAGTCTCACTATGCTGCTGAGGCTGTCCTAGAGCCTGTAATCCTCTTGTCTCAGCTTCCCAAGTACTGGGATTAAGGGCGTGCACTACCACGCCCAGCTAATAACTAAGATAGTTTAAAAAATAATAAGGAGGGGAAACTTACCCTTAGTGGGAATTAAGACTTAATGTAATTTAGCAATGTTGTAATGGCACAGGGATGGACAACTATGCCAGTGGAACAGAACAGGCCCTGAAACAAACCATGCACATAAAAGCAAGACAGGACAGATGTGGAGCGACCCACCAGTGGAGAACACGAATCATCCACATGGCGGGAAGAGAGGGGGAGCCTCAGATCTCTATCCAAAACTACACGAAAATACATCCCAGGTGGGTCAAAGTCATAAAGGTGAGCACTTTCAAAAACAGAAATTAGGAGAGTATATTAAGTAATCTTTTGGAAATGAAAAAAATCCCTTTAAAAGGGCACATTAAGAATAAACCATAGAGAAGCCGGGTGTGGTGGCGCACCCTTGTAATCCCAGTACTTGGGAGGCTGAGATAGGAGGATCGTGGATTTGCAGCCAGCCTCAGCCACTTAGTGAGGCCCTCTGCAACTTAGTGAGATCCTGTTTCAAAATAAAGAATAAAAAATAGGGCTGGGGATGTAGCTCAGAGGTAGAATGTCCCTGGGTTCAATCCCTGGCAACACACACACACACACACACACACACACACACACACACACAAAAGAATAAACCATAAAGTAAGGATTAATTTGACCTTACAACTTAACACTCTTTTCAACAAAATATGAAGTGAAAAGACCAGTTTGAAAAAGTACTGTCTGAGGGAAGAAGTTGCAGGGATGGACTGCATATTGACAGAATTGTAAAATCCTTCTTTACATTTTAATGGAGATAGAAAAGCTGGATACCACATTACACATTAAATTCTTACTAGGCTGACTTCTTGGAGTGAAGTAAAGGACCGAGAGTAAAGACAAAAAGGCACTCCAATTTTATCTATAATATTATTTCTTTTCAATTAAAAATGAAGTCAAATATTAACTATTGTCAGTACATATTTTCTTTTATTATTCTCCGTGAACATGAATGTTCTCTGTGTTTTTCATTATTTTTTTAAATTCTAAGAAGGAAACAACCAAAAAGATAAAACTGGCTTCCTGCCAGGCCCCAAACAAAAGTTCAGACAGCAAAGATAGTGTCCCCTAACACCATGATCTGGGAGGGCTGGTCCCACCTCTCTCCCCGGCAGGTATATTCAAATACGTGCATATAACTGCAATCAGGATCCAGAAGGCAGCCTATCTTCTGCTGGGCTGGGAAAGTGGCAAGAAGTCAAAATGAAGTCCAAGGTCATTGGATGACAAAGGCTGCAGGCGAGAGGGAAAGCTAACGTTTCAGAGGCTCTCCTGGTACGCCAAGGAGAATGCCCCTTTTGTTTCTCATCAGTCTGGCAGCCGAATGTGAGGAGGGCCGTGTCACGGCCCTTGTCAGAGGATGATGGAGCCTGGCAATATGGAGAACCCCAGGAGACTCGTGCCCTGTGCTGGAATGTTCTCTCACAACAGCAGTCCTCTGTCTGCAAGGGATCTGAGGTAACGGACACAGCACGCTAGGATTTCTCCAGCATCCACGACAAAATGAGCCTTCATCCAGGTGGTGTCCAAATACAGGCTGCTGCCCTGCTCTCACAATGACACGGAGATACAATCAGCTCCATTTAGAAAAGCCATTAGTCTCGAGCAGGGAAAAACATACCCTCCATATTTTAAAAAGCTGACCACTAAGGACACTCAGATTAACACTTGAGGAATTCCTAATATAATCCTGCACATCGTAACAAAGGATTTCCTAGGACACAGTTTAAGGATTTCTTGGGGCAAACAGAAAGCAAGGCACCAAAGGAGAGTAAGACAAAGACAAGCTCTTAAGAAAGCCGCTGGCTTTGCCACTCTCCATCTAACTGTAGCCTTTCTTCCTTCCATCAAATAGTTGTTTACTAGAGTTATGTCTCTTGCAATCCTCTTTATGAAAAGTGAAATTTTAAACTCTGAAAAAAGAGACACCTCCAATCAGTGCATTAATACTTCACCCCATTGTGCTCAGAAACAAAAAGAAATCATTGAGCCCCCAAAGATACATAATATGTTGATTTCCAAAAGAAAAGGTACATCTCTCTTCCTCTTCTCTCTTTAAAATTAAACAGAGGCAGGCTGTATATTAGTACTAAAGAAGTGATTTAAATTCCATCTCAGAGGAAATGCAGAGATAAAACACACACACACACACACACACACACACACACACACACACACACACAAATGAAAAAACTGATAAATGTAGGCGATGTGGACAGACATTTGGTAAAGGGCAAGGCAAAAATAATAAACATGTTCCACAGCCATAAATGTGGAGGTTCCTTCCTCTCTAAACGATATTTATGTATCTCTAGAGAAATCAGGACTATAAATATTAGAAAACAAGTAGAACTGCAAGTGTCTTATGAGGAATATTTCAAATTCTATAGTGAAATTCAGTCCTAACGTGTACCTTTCCAAAAAGACATGCCCTCTTACCAAAGTCTCAGTTATTAACTAGAACCCGGGTTCTCTCTCAGCCTCTCCTTTTACATACAAACCAAAACCCACCCTTGTAACTTCGCCTCTTGGTCTACTGGAACGGCCCTGGCTCCTCCCTTCCTCCAGTGTTACCTGCTGTAGTTCACTTCCCATACAGAGTTCCTTTATCCCTCTGGGCCTGTACTTCCCAAGCACTCTCATTTCTCCAGAGTATCGTCCCCTAACCTTCACCAGTTTAACTCAATCCTTTCTAGGAACGCACCTTCCTCAGCAGACCTAAGCGCCCTCCTTCCTGCTTCCAGAACATGACACAAATACTCAGTCATCTCACTGAACATTACTATTCTGCCAGGCACTGGTCTAGGCCCTGGGGAGATAGCAAGGTACTGAACAAAAAAAAGCCCCTACTTACCAGAAATATAAGTCAGGTGTTGATAAATGACAAGAAAAATAAAAGTAGGTCAAGATAATTTTAGGAAACAGGCATGCTATTTTAGCTAGGGTGGGCAGAGAAGGGCTCTCTAATAAGGTGCCAGCGAGGCAGAGTGAAGCAGAGAAATGGGTGCATTCCAACAGGGGGAAGCGCAAAGCCCCAGGTGGGAGTGTGCTTGATGCGTCTGAGGAAGAGCGAGACAGGCTTGCTTGTGTGCTTTAACAGGCACACCCTGGAATTCTTGTCAACTGGCTGCCACACGGAGCACAGGCCATGGCGGCAGGGTGGATTCATGCAGACTGGTCAGTAGCTACCATGATACAGGTAAGAGATGGTGAAGCCTTACACTAAAGTGAATGGTAAAAACTAGTCAGGTTCTACATAGATTTTGGGAAATATAACTGAAAGAAAAAAACCCAAATGGACTATATGGGGGCTAGGGAGAAAAACAAGTCAAGGATGACTCCTGATTTTTTCCCAAGCAACTGGAAGAATGGAAGATGGGGGAAGCCTGAAGAGGAGCAGATATGGTGAAGGACTGGGCGAGGAAGGGCAGCAAGATCCAAAGTTTGGTTTTAGACACATGGGTTAAACACCCAGGCGGCAGGGTCAAGTAGGTAACTAGAAACGCTAGTCTGGAATTTGAGGGGAGTCAGGGCTGGTGGTATAAATGTGGCTCCTATATCTCTAGTTTGGCCCAGACGGCAAGCTTCTCAGGAGGAGACACTACTTTTCTGTCCTTTAATCTTCAGCTTCTGGCTTAGTGCCGTGGTTTATAGTAGGTATTCAGTAAATAAATTAAACTATCCTCTGAAACCCCGCTAGAGTCTAGAGTTATTTCCTAGAAGTTCTCCTGGTGAGACATAAGAGTCCAATCACTGAAATACGACCAGCCCAGTGAGGACATCTTTTCAACCACCTGCAGCACACACTGAACTTATTGTGAAATAGCACACCGCTGCTGCACAAGCCACTAAGAGACAAGGCCCGGATGAAGCCCTTGGAAGAAAGAGCCTATTGACTAGGAAAGCAAACACTACGACATTCAAAGGCTAACAATCAGTAAACAGGTTTTCCATCTTTGATTACTTCACAAAGTAAATAAACATGAAGTACGTGACTGATGCTTCGGTTCTGTGTGAGTTCATCATTACCACAAGCAACTAAAGTTCCGGTGCCACCTACCAGGAGAAGGTAATTGATCACCTGTAAGAAATTATAAAACTCTTATGCTTATAAGACACACTTATAAAACATAGAAGGATGTCTCCCTTCAGTGCCTTAAATGCTTTATTCTGAGATGGGAAAACAGGATATGTAAATCTCTGGATCATCTTTAAAGACTTCCATTGGCAAAATGACTAATCATATAGAAAGAGATGTGAATAATCCAGCTGACTCACAGGATAACTTTGTCACCACAGAGGACGTTCAGCAGATCATAAGAACTCTTAACTCATGCCCTCAAAGAGAGCATGAGCAACTTTTCTTACTTATGCCTAAGTTAAGTACAACTATTTCATGTTTAACTGACACAAGATGGGAAAATGAAAGGAGGAGGAAACACTCAGGGAATCAGACCAAAGGAAGGATGTTGTGGATGTGAGAATTCACAGGAAAATCGAGTCAAACACTGATTTTTTTAAAATAAATCCATGCTCAAATAGAAAGAAATGTTTTCTCCAAAATAACCAGAAATTTCCATCTTCCCAGAAACTAGAGCTGAAATGTGATCGGTATAAGACACTGAACTATTTAAAGGGTCAAATTGTCACCTTTTACTAAATATGCACTGTGCTATTCATTATTCCTTAGTATTTTAGGGAGAGATTATACATATAACTTGGGAGACAGATTGATAAATAGTCTGTCACTACTCTTAAATCATGATGAACATATTTTAATGTAAGTTCCTCATTTCTTATTCATCACTTCCTTTTGCCATCAGCATGGATGCTACTGTAGTTCCTTTTAAAGTACCTAACATAGCTCCTGGTACATCGCAAGGGCTCAAAAAGATTTGCCGAGTACATGGATCATTACGTCAGGAGACGCACATGAAAAACTAACAGGGAACAGGTACCACAGTGGGTAGATATCAACTTTGGCTGTCTAGCATCTCAATGCCCTTCTGATTGGTGAGGGAATCCAAGATACATGAGATGCAGGAGCCTGAAAGGAGTTCAAAAACTGAAGAAAAAGTAGTTTCTTTCTCCACTCCCTGGAAGCTAAAACATGGGGAAGTGAAATAAAACTGGAATTTTAAATCTTTCAGAGTAATGCAAAGACACAGGTGTAACCAAGATTACTTACAACAGATAGAGAAAGTCAAAACTTCAAAGCCACTGCTGGGAACGCCCAATGGCAATGATGCCCAGCAGCTGCTGGTGACTGTCCACCCATCGGTGCCAGAAGCACACTGTTTACAAAGTGAGACCCAGAAGTCCTGGCTGGGCCCTGCTTCCCACCAATCCCGCCCAAGCCTAATGCTCTAATCTTCTTGTCAACTTTGTGAGCTATATACTACTGATTATTATTTTCTAACTTCCTACACTACTTAAGTTGGCCAAAGTTCATTTCTATGGTTTGTGCTAAGAAATTGGTACCAGAGAGTGGATTACAGGCAACAGGTAATTAAGGGTGGTTGGGAATGGTTTCTGGTATAGAAGGGGCCAATAAATATCATACTAGTGTTTGTAGAAGACCCTCTGTAAGTCTTTGACATGGAGTAGTGAAATAACTAGTCACCTGGCCACCTATGGTCATGTAGAAGGCTCTTGGTGATTTGGAGAGCTCTGCTAAGAATGAAGGACAAGAAGAATTAAGACCATGAGGTAGCACATCTGCTATGCTATGGGTACAAGATAGTCCAAATAGAAATATATTAAGGTCAAATCCCTATGAACTAGGCCCAAGGCACAGACTGAAACCCAGGTAGTGTTGAGAAAAGAATCCTTTCACTCTTATAACGACAGAACTAAGGCAGCCATAAAAATGAACAAGGTTTGATGCCCCAGCTTGCTGAATGTAAGTCAGTTAAATGTGCATCCATGTTGCGACTTACTGAAATTTAGAGCACTGATCAGAAATGAGAGAAAGAGGGAGAACTGGAAAGGAGGGACACATGAAGACTGTGAGTCGGGAGTACCCTGCATCCTCACTCAGGTTCCCTTGCTAGCTGGGCAGCCACTCCTCCTTTGTATAGTAAGACTGTTCCTCTCTGGCTTGAAAAGGCAGTGCGAGCCCCCAGCCTGAAGACATTCCCTTGCAAGAGGGAACGCATCCCCCATCTGCTTCACCCTTCCTCACATACATCCTGCTCCACCTGCATCACGTAACAGCATGCTCTACAGGGTTAATCTCAAAACACCAGAAGAATTATGAGACTTTGGTTATTTATATGGGCAAACATATTGAAAACATACAGGAGTAGATTCTGAGTGGTTTAAAAGAAGCGAGGAAAAGCAATTTTAGTTCTACCTGTTTCTTGATGTAGGTACACAAGAAATTCTGAATGCAAAAGCGGCCTCCGGCAGCTGAGAGTGATTCTAAATGTTTGTCCTGTTGGCTGATTGGAAATTGGACTCAATAACGGTTTTGTGCTAAAGAAGTTGAGATGCCACATATTTAGGATATTGTGGAAGAAGGAATTTTAAAACTGCAGGACACAGGAACAATGGAAATGACTGTGTCACCCATGTTGCCCCTCTACCCATTCTCCACCTATGTGCCTTAAAAAGACCTACAAGACACCTGCCTTGTAGCATCTGCATCTCAGAAAAACACTTCATAGATCAGGGATACAGGTAAAAGACACTGACATCAGGCTGCTCATTCCAATTTCAAGGATAGAAGAGACCACGAAATTGGCATCAAACCACTAAATAGGTGGTTTGAAAGTGGGGATAATTAAATAGGCAGCAAGGCCACAATGGTAATTAAAACAGTCTGTATGAATGTTCTCACTAGTTAAAGAACCATGAAATTTTTAGGATTAGAATAAGTAGGTACTCTGACAATAAACTAAAAGCAACACTGCCTCCCCTAAAAGGCCCAGACTTCTTTGGGTTCTAAGCCTCTAAACCTAGTAGACTTGACAATGACTTATCATCTCCCCATCACGTGTTCAGTGGTATGGTATCGACCAAGTGATGCCAGTTACTCCTTAGAACAGGCCTGCAAACCCAAGGCTTGCCTCCCTTGGTCCCTCCCTGTTAAAGTTTGGATCTGAAATGTCTCCCAAAGTCTCAAGTGCAGGCCCCCAGCTGGTGGCACTATTAGGAAGTGGTGAAACTCTAGGAGGGGAGGTCTAGTTCAAAGAAGCAGGTCACTGGGGACATTTCCTTGAAGCGTGTGTTCTTATCCCTGGCCTCTTCCCCTCTCCCCTCTGCTTCCTAGACCAGGAAGTGAGCAGTTTCACTCCACCAGTGCACTCCCACCGTGATGTTCCGCCTCACCACAGCAGGCCCAGAAACAACAGATATCTCTTCCTTGGGTTCTAAGCCCCTAAACCCATTAGAGTTCAGGAACAGGAGAGGCCAGTTTCGTAGGTTGGTCATTGGATGTAATTATGAAGTATATCGTATCCTTCACTTTCAGCCAAGTAAGATTTTTCCTTGTATATCCACCTATATCATACCTACTCCATTTCCTTTTACCTGTACAGACTATTAAAGGTAGTTTCTCAGCAAACAACATATATTAACTTTTCATACACTTAATGGTATTTACTAATTCTGCTCTCAGCATTTTTTTTCATACTTGACCATCCTAATTACTTTAATATTTCTTCAAAAGTCTATTTTTTCAGGCCTTTTCTCATATTCTATGAACCTGCTATACATCTGTCAAATCTTCCAAACTGTAGCACTTAGTATATCATGAAAGCAAACGCAATATGAATTAAGAGACCAATTCTGGGGTAGGTAAAAAGTGTGTCCCCCAATTAAATGAACTACTACAGGGGCATAAATATACTTCAGGATAATTACATCATCAGGGGCAGAACACAACTCTCTACATACGTCATCTTGTAGCAGACTGAAAGTTTAAAAACTTCTAGATTAAAAAAGGCATTGATGTCGTGAAGTATGGAGCGAGGACTACTGAGTTAGTCCAATGCTTACCCAATCATCCTTAAAATAAGTGCACGGCTAGAAGAAACACACTGGGGAAAGGGTGATAAAATAGGCTTGCTTTTGTATTTCTTCCTTAAAAAAAAAAAAACCTATTTACCAAAGTCCTCTAGAAGGATCCAAGCACAAATGATTGATTTTCCCTAGAGCATGAGTTCTGAGGCGCCTGGGCAGGCTCAGGTGTCTTGCTCTGCTGCTGAGAGGATTTTTACCTGAATGGCACTTCTTCCTGTGGAACATCCACATAGTAACGGATAAAAAACCTCTCAGAATCTTCTCGCTCACCATCGGTGACAACACTGCCGTTAAGTTTGGAAACTGATGGCAATCTACAATTTAAAACCAAAATAAAGACATTTTAAGATACTAAAATATTTAGCTTTAGAAGTGAAAATGCTGGTTTGAGGCTCCATCTTATTCTTTTGAAAGGACACATTTAATGCAGTTTTGCTTGCTTATTAATACTGACATGAAATGAAGTCATAAAAAAGGAACAAAATAATCTAGTTTTATTTTTGGATGTGATACTGACCTTTCATAGTCATACTTCACCTTTCAAAATAAGATTCTAGGCAGCACTGTTCAAGTTAGATAAATAAAATATCACCATATATGTAATTTTAAATTCTCTTGTAGCCATGTTTTTTTAAAAAATAAAACAGGTATCGATACTAATTTAATAATACATTTTGTTTAATCCAATATATTCAGAATTTAATCATTTCAATATAGAATCAATATTAAAAGCAATTAATGAACTATTTTATATTCTTTTATCTATATAAATTATTTGAAAGGCAGCATCTATTTTACACTCATAACACCTTTCAATTCAAACAAGACATGTTTCAAGTGCTCAGAGCCACAAATGGCTAGTGCCCACCATATTAAATAGCACAGGTCTAGAGAGTAGTTAGTATGATATAGCTATATAATTCAGGAATTGATTTATTATATTTGTAAAGGAAATAAAGTATAATTCCTACTGCAAGGCTTACTCTTCTTAAAAGTACGCTGACAATGGTTTCTTCAGTGAGATGCTAATGTGTATGTTAACAACTGCAAAGCAGTGAGGGTCTGCAGGCATTTGTCAGCCAGAAAGAGCAACACTGTTGAAAAGAACCATTCTCCTTTAGGGAGCCTTAAAGCCTACTGTTCCTCTTTCAAAACTACTATGTGTAGTACACAAAGAGAACAAAGCAAAGCTCCGTGGCCCTTTCCATTTTAGCCAAAATATAAGAAGACACTAATAGCAGTCGTCATGTTTAAGTAAGTGTATACTTAAGAAGAAATACTTATTTCTTATGTATATGCTGCTGAAATACTCCAATTTCCAGGTATTTACATTTTAAATGACTACTATATTAACAGAAGAATAAGGATAACTATCATAGAAATGATTCCCCATCATATGGACTTTTGTGTTACAACCCAAAACAGGACTTCAAATAGAAAATTCTAAATATTGAAACGCATAAAACCAGAATAGATTTGTGAAGGAATTTTCACTGGTCTCAGCAGGACAACTGCATTCCACATTTTCCTCATTGTATTGCATTTCTTTTTATCTGGGACTGAGAGCTACAGAAGTAGCTAATTCAATCACAATGTGCCCAAGAGATAGATACATTCACAGTGCACTCTCCCTTTAGTGAAACACTAAGGCCCTGGGAAGAGAAATCGGGGCAACAGACCTGGCTACCACCAGTTTCCTTCGCTCCTCCGTGGTGTATGGCTGCAGAAGAGGAATTCCTAACAATCTCACTTCTTCAAGTTTGGGGAATGAATTTAGTTTGTCAATGTCTTCCCAGGACTGCAAACCTAATTTGAGAGAGATACTGTTTAAGTTAATCCAGAAAAACACACAAATAAGAAGCTAAACATAGCAAAAGAAATCACTTCAGTAATTTCTGAGTTAAGATGATCACAAGTTAATCTGAAATTTTTCCCTATCCAAGGAAAAACTGGAATACAGTTAAATACCATAAAGCTTTCCCCCGAGCCTTTATGATCTCAGTGGGCGAGGAGAGAGACCCTTGTTCTCTACCTTTCTCTCATCTCTGGACTATACCAAAATAGTACAGACCTGGGCTCACATGGCTTCAGTAAGCAGGATACAGCTGTGACACATCATTTTTTTAAAGTACTATGATCACTCATTTTACTTTACAGACATATGGAATAGAATTAGGAATCAGAGTTAATATTGTCATGCCAAATTTTTACCTGAAAAATTCTGAAATGGGACAAGGTCGACAAAATTAGAAACTAAATATTATCATTCTCATACTGTCCTCATTTTGGTGACAGGGGAAACAGATACAAAACCTTTGTTAAAACAAATACAAAAAAAAACAACAACCAGACAACCTGAACCTTGAGTAAGGAGAATGTGCAAAAACAAATTAAGATTTTTAGTCCTAAAATTAAAACTCTCCCTGTGGTTGTGAGAAAATGTATCATCCAAGACAAATGGCATTTGACTTCCAAGGTCAGGGAGGACTTCAGGTAGGAAAAACGTTCCTGTAATGATGAAGCTGGTCAATTTTACAACACAAGAAATCCATCCTGGAGAATGGCATAGTCTCTTCCTATTCTATTGACCTTCATCAAGGGTAAAAACAGAGGAGCAACTTAGGAGAACTCTGGTACAAACAATCCCAAGTCACAACCATCCTTTACCTGAGCTATGGCATTCCCATTTAGAAGGAAGAACAGTTAGATCAAGGGGTGTCAATGTGTGAAATAATCTGCTTCCTGGTAGAAAACAGTGGCTTCTAAAACTTATATCCCACTTATAACCTCTATGATGTGTCAGGCGTGGTAGTGTACACCTATAACCCCAGTACTTAGGAGGCTGAGACAGGAGGATCGCAGGTTCAAGATCAGCCTCAGCAACTCAGCAGGACCCTGTTTCAACACAAAAAATAAAAAAAGGCTGAGAGGGTAGCCTGGCAGTAAAAGGCCCCTGGGTTCAATCCCCAGTATCACAAAAACAAAATATCAACAAGAAAAAACCTCAATGGTGAAAAGCAGGATGAAAGACAACATCATGAGAAGAAGTCAGATTAGGAGAATGCTTTTGTAAAAGTCACATCTGATAAAGAACTGTTAACCAAAATATACAAAGAACTCAATAAGAAAACAAACAACCCAACTAAAAAAATGCATAAAAACCTCAACAGATACCTTGCCAGATAAGATGTCATCAGGATATTTCGAATTAAAATGAGATACCACAATCCACCTGTTAAGATGGTCAAAATCTAAAATGCTGACAATACAAATGACAACAAGCATCCGGAGCAACAGAACTCTCATCCATGGCTGGGGGATGCAAAGTGGTACAGCCACTTTGGAAGACAGGTAGGCAGTTTCTCACAAAACTAAACATACTCTCCCCATATCATCCAGAATCATGCCTTCAGTGTTTACCTGAATGAATTGAAAACTTATGTCCACACAAAAACCTGCACACACATATTAATAGCAGCTTTATTCCTGACTGCCAAGATCTGCAAGTGACCAAGATGTCCTTAGTAGATGACAGATAAACAAACTGGTATATACAGAAAATAGAGTATCATTCAGCACTAAAAAGAAATGAGCTAGCAAAATATGAAAATACAGAGGATTTAAATGCTTATTACTAAGTGAAAGAAACCAATATAAAAAGGCTATATACTGTCTGACTGTAAACATATGACATTCTAGAAAAGGCAACACTATAGACAGTAAAAAATCAGTAAAAGGAGATAAATTGGTGCAGCAGAAGATGTTTTTAGGGCAATAAAACTATTCTGTACAATACTACAATGGTGGATACATGTTATTATACATATGTCAAACCCATAGGATGTAAAACACCAGGCATGAACCGTAATATAAGCTACAGACTTTGAGAGATAATGTGTCAGTGCAGATTCACTGACTGAAGTCCCACTTTGGTGAGTGATGTTAATAGTGGGAGAGGTTGTGTGTGTATGTCGGGGTGGGGAATAGAGGGTATATGGGAACTTTCTGTACTTTCTGGTCAATTTTGCTGTGAACCTAAAACTGCTCTAAAAAATAAAAAGTTACTTAATTTTTAACAAGAAATAGACTAGATATGTTCATTCTTGTGATACACAGAGATACTAGCAAAGTAAGAGCAGATTGGGATTCCTCACTCAAGCCCAGATAAAATGGTGTAGTTTCTATAATTATTTTTACTTGGTCTTTTACTATCCAATTCATCAACTTCACTTCACTCCATTCATTGCATGACCCCTTTAATATATAAAATACAGATTATTAATATAATGCTATGCCACTTAATATTTACTAGAGCGTTTATGAAAATGAATGCCTTAAATTTAGTCGATCAATAAGCCAGGCTCAGTGGCACATGCCTGTAATCCCAGCTACTGGGGAGGCTGAGGCAGGAGGATCACAGGTTCAAGGCCAGCCTGGGCAATGTAGTGAGACCCTGTCTCAAAATAAAAAGTAAAAAGAATTGACGATGTAGTTCAGTGGTAGAGCACCCCTGGGGTTCAATCCCCAGTTACCATACACACACATTTTAAAAAATATAGGCACCTGCATGTCATGTTGAAAATTTGTACTATAAAAAGGCTGAGCTAAGACTGAAGGGGATATACTTTGGCTGCATTTCATACATAAGCTCAGCTCGACTTGCACATAGAATGAGAACAAGCCTGTGAAGCTCACCTGATTTGTGGAGGCTGATGGATCGCAGATTAGGAAACAACCTGGCCAGTGAATCGTCCGGCTCCTCAATAGCATTCAGATGATTGTTGGCCAGAACGAGGGTATCCAGTGAAGGAAACATAACTCCTAGCTTTCGTATTTCAGTCCAATCTTGGAGGTTATTGTCTGTTATGTGTAGGAGCTTAAGAGAGTGACAGCAAATAGAAGAACAAGACACCGTTTCATAGTCATTAAGGCACAGGAAGAGCTCCTCCAAACTGCAAGGAAAAAAGGACACGTTTCATTGTTTAAAGCAATTCAGTTTCTACTTTATACCGATTCTCATTCATTCAATCAATAAATAAACATCTACTACATATGGGACTTTGGTAGGTATTGTAGAGGAAACACAAAGATGTCTTCCTCAAGCTCAAACTGCTTAGCTGGGAAGATAAAACCTAAAGTGTATAAGACAACAGAGAATGATATAAGCTAGTACAGCTTACATAATACTAAATTAAGTAGTACTAACCGTAAGTATAACGGTGGTCCACACAGAAAAGAACTTGAAATTGTAGGTGGAATAACCAAAAAAGGATGCATACCTCTGAAGGAGAGATGGCCTTGCATAAATTATGAAGAGACAGAAAATTCCAGAAACAACATGAAGACATGTTTATAAATAGAAATAATAACTAAGCCAGGCATAGTGGTACACACTTGCAATTCCAGTACTTGGGAGGCTGAGACAGAAGGATCACAGGTTCGAGGACAGCCTCAGCAAGACTGTCATCAACCTAGCAAGACCCTGTTTCAAAATAAAAATAAAATAGGGCTGGGGGTGTAGCTCTGAAGTTGAATGCCCCTGGGTTCAATCCCCAGTGCCACACACAAAAAAAGAAAAAGAATAATAGGGACTTAATAAGTATTAAGTCCCTACTCTGTATCAGGCCCTGGGCCAGGGACATTATAGATTGTATTTCTGTTTCTCCAAAGTAAATATAATTATGTTCACTTTATAGACCAGGAACCTGAATTCAAAGAGGTTAAGAAGCACACCCAAGGTCATATAGTTAGTAAGTGGAACTGGGATTTAAAAGCTTACTCACTGCCATGCTGGAAGATGCACGCCGTGAGGAAACCTATCTCATTACAGCGAGAGTGAGAAATTAAGATGCAGTATGTACTGAGATGCTATCTGAAGAGCATTGATCATTTCCATATTTAAATAGTCAACAGAACTATAGCTTCATGTAGTTCTTTAAACTACTTCCTTTGTATATTTATGTGCATAAACAAAGATAGACATACAGCACAATAGAGCATTTTGAAATTGACCAACAAAAGTATAATTTCTTTCTTTTTTTTTTTGAGGTACCGGGGATTGAACCCAGGGGCATTCTACCTCCGTGCTACACCCCTGGCCCTATTTTTTATACTTTATTTTGAAACCGGGTCTCACGAAGTTGCGGAGGGCCTCACTAAGTAGAGAGAGACAGAGAGAGAACAGGGAGAGAGAGAGAGAGAGAGAGAGAGCGAGCTGAGGCTGGCCGCGAACCCGGATCCTCCGGTCTCCACCTCCCAAAGTACTGGGATTACAAGCGTGTGCCACCACGCCCGGCCTAATTTCTTTCTTAAATTATTGAAAAGAATATCAGGTCCACTTTCTCATAAGACCGGCAAGGCAATTAATCATCTACATGTTAACATATTTTAGAGATACTATAATTTCCTTTTCCTCCCAAAGAAAAGGGTTGAGGCAAAATTCTTAAATCAGGTAATCAGAAGATTAAAATGGAGAAAGGCTGAGCTGATCTACAAGCGATAAGTGCTTCTCAGGAGTATCTTCTAGTCAAAGGATGACATATCCCATGTCTTGGTGCCACTCAACACTGAACAAGCATTCCGCGAGAAACGTGACCAGATTACCCTTACACCCTCATTCGAATTGCTTCACTTTTCTAACCACTTTCTCCATTCAATCTGCAGTCTAGTATTTCTGAGATGGGAAATCAGCAATAATTCTAGGTACTAACACAGATGGCCACACAGCTCCCTCTCCACCACGCTCTCTGGGCTTACTCTGGCAACTCCTGCAGTATCGTGTGCACTGTCTCCCATGAAGTTTTGCTGTTGTTGAGGACGAGTTTGCGAACCCCAGAGAAGGACCCAGCACATGTTCTCTCTAAAACTGACAAATTCAGAGGGTTGGAACTCAGGTTTAGAAACTCCAACTGGGGAACGTTTGACACAATTTTACTGACCTGAGGAGAAAAAAAGAAAAGCATATCAGGCAGTAATCAGAGCTTTTAAATAGCAATCATGCTCAAGAAGGCCTGAGTGGGTCCCCAGGCAGAGGGCCATTTGCCTTGGGGAGTCCTACTTAGTGATGGTACCCACAGAGCAGCACAGTGATTTCAACAAATCTTGGCAAACAATTTAATCTCTTTTATTAAATAGTAGCATACTGACAATTAATGGCACAAAAGAAAGATTCCCTATGGCACCATTAGCAAAGTTTCTGAATCTGCTCTATATGATGTTCCTTTGCTAAATAAAAAATATAGTTTAGATGACATTCTAGACTATAAGTTTTTAAACAGTTGAGATTGGATCATGTAATTCTCTTTGTATATCCTCTTCCTCTCATTCTCAGCACAACATGAAGGCTAACTAAGAGTTTCTTTAAAACCACCTGGTCAAGCCGGGTGTGGTGGCGCACGCTTGTAATCCCAGTACTTGGGAGGCGGAGACCGGAGGATCCGGGTTCGCGGCCAGCCTCAGCTACTTAGTGAGGCCCTCCACAACTTCGTGAGACCCGGTTTCAAAATAAAGCATAAAAAATAGGGCCGGGGGTGTAGCTCGGAGGTAGAATGCCCCTGGGTTCAATCCCTGGTACCGCAAAATAAATAAATAAATAAATAAATAAATAAATAAATAAATAAAATAAAACCACCTGGTCACAGTTCATGTGTTCAAAATTGACTGTAGACACAATCACTTAGAAAAGTCTCAGTTTGGTTCAAGTATGTAACTTTAACATATATTTACTCAAAAGCCAAAAGCATCCGTGACTATATGTATAGTGGAAGGAAAAGTGTGGTCATCAATTTAACGATTTCGCTAACAACTTGGTAGATGAAAAGATTTTAAAAAATGAAATGACTAAATGATTTGCTCTGAACAGTACTAGTCTCTTTAATTCAGTTTATTTCATTAAATTCTCAGAACTTGCAAAATAAGATGACTTTCATTGTAATAAAAAAGAAAATTGAGATTTGTAGATGTTAAATAATCTGGCTAAGGTCTCACAGTCACAAATGCCAAATCTGGAATTCAAAAATCAGAACTATTGTTCTTTCCAACATACCACAACTAGTATACCATACATATAACCAGAAAAAAAAATAGCAATTGAGGAATAGTTGGCATAGTCTGTGAGAAGGACTAGCTTAAACAAATATGAAAGAAATACTACATGCCAGTGCATGTATTAAGCATCAAAGAGCCAGATGATGTGGTAATGAAGTTATGAAAAAGGGAATAGAAGAGTAGTCAGGAGTGGTTTAAGTTGGAAAACCTGGGTTCAAACCAGCTTCCAACACTTCCCAGCTGTGTGGTTTCAAACAAATTACTTAACCCTTCCAAATCTCAGTTCCCTCATTTGTAAAACAGGGAAAATAGCGTTCCCTATGAGACACACAGGTAATGTGCACAGCACAGCACAGCAACTTTCACGTCTTTTTGAAATCTGTTTTCTTACCTAACTCCTAATCACATCTAAACTCTACGAAAGCAGGGACAGGGGAGCACTTAACATTTCTTGAATACATTTTATTTTATATTTATTTATTTATTTATTTATTATTTATTTTGCAGTACTGGGATTGAAACCATGGGCATTCTGCCTCTGAGCTACACCCCAGCCCTATTTTATTTTTTATTTTGAAACAGGGTCTCATTAAGTTGTGGAGGGCCTAAGTAGCTGAGGCTGGCTGCGAACCTGCGATCCTCCTGTTTCAGCCTCCCAAGTAGTGGGATTACAAGCATGCGCCACCACGCCCAGCTTGAATACATTTTAATAACATAAAGTCATTCAATAAATAAAACAACTACTATTACGATAAGAACAGTATGAACCACTCTCAACCTTGGCTATCCATCAGAATCGTTGGTAGAATTTTCAACATACTCTGATTCCCAGGTTCCACCATCAACTACTGAATCAGAAGCTTCGCAGGCAGAACAAACTACAGGGTTGGGACCTGGATATCAGTTTCTTTTCAGAACTTTTGGAGGTAAAGCCAAATATACATCAAGAGTGGAGAGCCATGAGTAGAAAGAAAAAGTAATCTGTGCTTCACATGAGAGGGGCTTTCAGTTCAGGAGCTCTTGTGGATAACCACAAGAAGGCACAGAAGCGCTAGGCCGGAGGGAAAGGCCCTCACGCTCACTCGCCCATCCATCCCACACGCTGACCCTTTCAAGTGGGCACCACTTTTACTCTCATTTTACAAATGAAGAAATGAGCAACTCTGTAGAGAAAATACACTAGGCTTCTATATAAAGTGCACGGAATTTACACCAACCTGCGCATATTCTGCTTGGTCCCTTTTGTAGTCAAATGGTACCAAACACTTGCGTAATACATGGTTAGAATGTGGAGTTAAGTCTGTGACTACAACACAGCTGAATAGTTTATGCAGGGACCAAGCCTGTACTGCATCCCATGACTCAAGACTAGCAACAAGAAGGGCTTTCATACAGAAGATGATGACTAGCTCTACTCTTCCTCTTTTAAGGGGGAAAAATGGAATTTTGTTCCATCTAAAGCATGAAGAATAACTGCTAATTACAGTATAACCCTTCAATTAAGTAGACACAAAATATAAACCCTTTGCTAAACCTTCCAAATTTTATTTTTATAATAAAGAAGAAATACTAAAAAATGGATAGCTTAAGGATTTTAAAGCAATTTCTGAGAGATTTCCCAAGGCTAACAAATATGTGAGATAATCTTCATAGTCTGTCTATACTACTGCACAATGAAAATACACATTTATAATAATGACTTGTATATTCTAGAAATATAATTTGGACTAGGATCTCATAATTAGAACAGGAAAAATAATATGCTAGAAATAAATATTTTCTTCTTAATGGGTAGAAAAAGAAATGATATTTTTGGTAACCTCACAGTGATGATAAGATTCAGGAAACTGTAATATTCATTGCACAGATAAACTGACTCATGATGGAAAACTTCCCAATAGCAAAGGCTGACAAACACTCCATTGAGTTTCCAGGGCAGTATACTGACTTCTCCTTTTTAAATTCTAAAAGTAAAAAAAACTCCAACAGCAGGATTGAGTTGAGTTTGCTCATGTGCAAAAACATGGAAATGAACTTAGATCACCTCTGAGTCCTGCACCGTCCATGATTTAACAGGAGATCCTCCACTCTGGCTTCTAAAAAGGAAGAAACTAAAGATTTAAGGAAAATGGGGAAAGGGTTTGAAGATAACAATCTGTAATTTATACCCAAGCTATTCTCTACCTCACCTGACTAGCTAATTCCCCCCTCCTCTCGACTTCTTGGTTTAATTTCTTTTATAAAATGGTTTTGATAAGGAAAGGGGGAAAAGGAGATACCTTGGGAAAGATCAGACAAAATTCTGCTCAGCCCAAAATCCAAGTCAGTAGCTAGAAGTGGTTTTTTTTATATATATATAAGTGTCCTATTTAAGAAGGGTGGTGATAGTTTTGTATTTCATTTCTCGCCCATGTTTATTTTAGCCTTGGGATATGTAGCAGCCAATAATTTAAACTACAAAAGAAGTTACTCATACCATTTGTGACCATTCAGAACACTGAAAGAACCTACTGCTTTATTTCGTTCCATGCTGCTATATCAGTACTGGCTGAGGTAAACTTAGTTAATGGCTGGGGACGAAAGATCTTCTTGGTCATCAGACATATGGGCTATAATGGGGTTGAAATGCAGTGTCTTAAAACCAGTGACCTACGAGGCATTTGTAGCCTGGCAAGGAATTTAATCAAGGCTAAATCAATATTCTTTTGCTCTCCATATCAGTATTTCTCCCATCTCTTTGTGCTCTGATATATAGTCTAAGAGATTGGGATCAGCTACAGTTAAAGATAAGGAGGAAATATAAAGGAATGATGAAAACAAAACTAAGCTGGAAAATGGAAACCTGAAAGTGGCGGCAAAAAACGCTTAGCTGAAAACTGCTGGAGCGCAGGCCGCTGAGCACACGCAGGAATGCGAAACCCGAGTGCAGGCAGTGAGAATAAATGCGTGACCCTCCGGCTATCCATCACTGTGGCCTGAAAAATAGACAGACCTTGTCTGCAGAAAAAAGGCTGAATTACTTAGTGTAAGCTCTGATCCATACTATATACATCTTCCTTCTGAAGTGGCAACTACGTGATTATTAAACCGTCCCCTCCAGTTAGCAAGAGCTCATGTACATAGTTGAAGTCCAGGTCAAAGCACAGAGCACAAAGCCTTTGTGAAATCTCATACTCCCAAAGAAGCAGACGTAGAGGACTCAGCATGTGACACTGGAGGAAGGCCTGGTCTGACCCTCACCAAGGCAGATCACACATCTCACCAAAGCTCCAGTAGAGGGACTTGGGAGAATCACAGAGAAGAGGATTAACACTGTAGCTCTTTTTGCATTTGTATAGTGTGGGTGGAGCATGCATGGCAAGTAGGTGTCTCCAAGAACCAAGAAGGTCTGGACTACAATTTGTTAACCAGTGAAGTATACTAGTTGTTGCGATAAGTAGATAAATCAAGGAACAGAGATTATTTCTTAGAACAAACAAATGTACAACCAGGGGATAGCCCTATAAATCTGCACATACTAATAATCAATTAGAAGTCAGGTGACATGAACTGCAAATAATTTTGGCAAAAATCCTAATAAAAATAGGAAATATAACCAAGAATACAGCTACCAGATTAAAGATAACTATGAAGTGGATAAATATGAGAAAAACTGAACAAGCTAGGATACAGATAGATTTTTCTTAAACAAGAAAGCTGTCTTGGGATTTGTATAGCATTCAATATCTATAAAGTGTTTTAATGATTAATTTTATCAGCAAGCCTGTCTGTGGATGGGCAAACTGAAGTACTGAAGGATTCATTAACACATTCAACAAACATTTGACCACCTAGTATGCTGGGCACTGATGATAAAAGAGATACAAATCTCCACTTGCTTTAAGTCTAGTAGGAAAACTGTCAAGTAAGCAAGTGACTCCACTACACAGTGATAAACCCTTTCACAGCAGCACAGTCCAGTGCGTGGGGACAATCTGACTGTGCCTGACTGAGTGCCAGGGAAAATTCCACAGAGGAACAGCAACTTGGGCCAGGCCTGGAAGGATACAGGAAGGGGCCTGGTAGAAAGAGAGCAGCGGGTTCAAAATAAAAGCAAGGGAGCCTTATGTGCTGAGTTTATCATGGGCAGTATGCAAAAGCACAGGGCTAGCTGGGCATGGTGGTGCATGCCTGTAATCTGAGTACTTGGAAGGCTGAGATAGAGGACAGCAGGTTCGAGGACAGACTCAGTAAGTAGTGAGACTCTCATCAACCTAGCGAGACCCTGTTTCAAAACAAAAATAAAATAGGTCTGGGGGT
>PVJS01013763.1:6860-41644 GCA_004027185.1 Glis glis | reverse complement strand
AAAAAAAAAAGAAAGAATAGCAGAAGACAGGGGGGATATTACATGGTAAGTAATTTAGAGTCAAAAAATGTGCCTCTCCTGAGGCTCCCCAGCAAGTTCAGTTCAGAGCTGGCTTAGGCAAAGATGCAGGTTGATTAGTACTATTCTTTAGCCTTAGTACTCATCCCTAATATTCCCAATGATAGGTAATCCTCCATGTTTTCTCCTATATCCAACGTTTTCATCATGTTAGGAAGAACAGGTTAGCAATTCATACTAAAATCATATTTAGCCTGCCAGGAACTATTATTTTTTTGACAAAGAAAGTTTTTTTAAAAAAAGGAATCTATTGATTTAGGCAAGTCTGAATAAACTTATTAGTCAAGATGACTTTTTATTTTGGGTATTTTTAAAACAAGGCTAAGTTTCTTATAAAGCCGAGTATATTACTCATCAACATGGAATAAATATAAGACAACATTTTAGCTCCATTTTACAGGCACCAAAGTAAAACTAGTTTGTTTCTGGTCATATGGGTCTACCTGATCACAGAAAGAACTTCTGCATGTTATGACTGACGTCCATCAGGACACCACATTTCTTCCTAAGAAGTGAATGCCAAATTGCTGAGTAAGCTGTTATTAACTTTTTTTTTTTCAGGAAGCTGTAGAGATATTTGCTTTGAGCAGTTTGAAGTCTTAGATTTGTGTGTGATTTAGTTCATTACTGATGCAAAACTCATTAAATGTATTGGTTTTATTTTGGGGAGGAAGATTTAGAGTCCTTAAAACATGATAGGAAATTCCCCTGAGAAAGCAAAGTGTGCCTATCCAGGAATCTATTCATACATCTATTTTGAAAAATATCATTTAACTAAGTGGTTGTATCTTGAGAGAGGACTCCTAGTGTCCATCTAATAAATGAGACTGGCTTTAAAATTAGATTTAAGTTTCATGCCTTATATTTTGTCCTTGGAAGTCACACTAATCCTTTCCTGTCTACCACCTTTTAGAAAAGCATAAGGATTCGCTTAATCTGATAAAAAATTAGGCTTTAAACTTGAAATGGAAACAGGATAATAATTCATATAGTGTTCTGCCATTAGCCAAGTTGCATGGTTTTATGTATGTGTTATACAGTAACTTATTCTAAACCATTATCTTAATAGCACCACACACTTAGATTCTGAGAGATTACCTTATTAGCCACCCTCTCTACCTTGATACTTGGTCCACTGATAACATTTTCATAACCTCCCTTGGCAGCATACCTCATTGTACAACCATCCTCATTGCAGGTATTTTATCCCCATACCAAACATGAATTTTTCATGCTACAGTTAATTCTATTAGTCTCACCATCTCCACTGAGGTTGGAATAGAATACCTAGTTTATTTCCTCTGCACATTAGTGTCTACCGATTCTTGAGGGAGGAGGAGTGGCACCTCTGCTCCCAGTGAGAACAAACTACACCATTACCCCTGGAGTGGCATGATCCGGCATGTATCTTAATACATTTTTGTCCTGCTCTGTGTTTATGCACTCAGCATACGTGTGTGTGTTTTTTTTTAAAAGCTGCTGTAAAGCCATTTATAAAGAATGACCTATTTTATTTTAAAACTGAATGTCATCTGGTGGTTTCTTATGAACTGTGGAATGAAACAAAGTAGAGTTGTTCCAAAGACCAGGACTATTTTTTGACCATTTGTCTTTGCTTCTTTTAGTCTACTGTGTTGGGTCAAGGAGGTAGGTGGAGTGAAGAGATTGAGTCATATTTTCAGAAAAGAAGAGTTCCATTTGTTCATTCTGAGGGCTTTTTGTCCAGAAGGAATGCGGCATGTATAACAATCTTCTGCTCTACTCCTCTACATCTGCCTTCCCCCCATGGATCCTGACTTCAGTGTCTCTAGAGGTTAATAGACTATTTCCAAAACTAAATAACACCCAGAGAGCCCAGCGGCACCTGGAGAGATCTGGGTGGCTTGCAGTGAGCAGTGGCCATTAATTCTGATCTAGACCAGCAGATGAAGGGTCTTGCCTCCTAACAGATGTGTGGTGGCCTCTGTGACATGAGGTGCCTTCCAGGTTCCCGACAGCTGTCTTTCCCACAAAAAGCATTGCCACCCTGACATTGATTGTCCTCTTGCAGGTCACCTCCACAGGCCATTCAATGCCTCATTCCTTTTCCTCCTACCATCTTTATCTTCCTTTTCCTCTTCACATTTTGCTTTCCCTCTCCTTCTTTTTCTTTCCTGTACTTACCAGTAAGCAGGCTGGAAAGAAAAAACAATGCAGTAACACCTCAGCCTGTGCCCTCTGCCAGTGCCAGCCTGCCCAGGGCCCAGAGAGTGCTGCTGGGACAGAAGGTCCTCACCTTCCACAGTGCCTGCCTTCCCAGCCTCAGCCCCTATGTCCTTTGCTCAAGGTGTGTCAGCGCTGACTCTGGGATTGTGTGTTTTATCCATTGAGCTTCTCCTCTGGCCACAAGGCAGGGAACACGGCTGTGTTTGCAGAATGGATGGTCCACAGGGAACTGTGAGTGATTCAGTCATTGTGGTATAAACCTTGCATCATAACTCCCTCTCGGCTCCACCAGCACTCGCTAGAGGCAAAAGGTTGTGCAGTTTGTGACTCCTTCCTCCCACAGGAGCTGTGCTATTTCAGGGAGTATCTACAGTAACCATATTTCCAAACCCCTGTCAGCACACCTGTCTCTTCCAGATATTTTTTGATTAATATTTTGATAATTGTATTTATTCTGCAGGTTTTTACTCAAGTATAAAAAAATGAAAGTCCACTTTTTATTGTGGGTTGGAACAATCATTCGAATGAGAATAAAATTAACCCAAGACTGCTGGAAAATCTACCACAGGGATTGTTAAGTCCATGGATTCTTTACTCTTTCAGATAAGAATAAGAAAATTGTAGTGGTAGCTGCCCTGCTTGAAATTTTCAAGTCCACTTTCAGGTCATCCAACTGCATTTTCTTCATCTCAACTTAAGAATCAGGAAGTAAGTAGACTTGAAGGAGATTCATCATATGTAACTTTTCCAGCCAAAGAAGGTGATGGTAGGATAGGATGTTCTCTTACTATGGAAAGAGAAAAAACATGAAATGGTATTACAGTGGTTCTGTACTTATGAAAAAGTCCAAAGCATTTTGTCCTGGAATGTCTCTTTTTGGAATTTGAAACCTGTGTACAACATTGCATGGAGAAATTCAACCCAAATGCCACATGTTGGCTTGCATTTAACTCCTGACAGCGTTGATTGCTAAGAACACTTACATGACCAAGGAGATATCCAAGCCCTTTAAATGGTCATACGATACCTAAACCCAGAGCTTGCGTTGGGGCAATCTTAAACAGATGTTAACTCCCACATATCCTTTGCAATTTAGAAGATAAAATTACCAGTCAACCACTTTGGGCAAGAGTTTTGGTTATCAGAGCAACAACTGGGACCCACAAAACAGTCATTAAGGAGAAAAATGAGGTTTAGAGTTTGGGAAAATATCCCACACCAGCTGACTCTCCAAACCTGCCAATCCACTTTTTATCATCTATGGGATAGGGAAAAAAATCATATCCTGTCACCTTATGATTATTTTGTTACTTAATGAGTATAAAATTACTTAGAGATCAAAGTACTAAACATTATTAATAAGTACAACACAGAACTCTGAACCACGTGTAAAAAGAGAAATAACTTTGGAGAACTGTAATTTCTAAGCTGGATAGACACATGGGTATAAGAATGGCTCTCAGTTTTGTCTTTCATTCATTCATATAGAAAAAAATGATAGAAGAAATCTGAGAAATGAATGACCAGGTTGGCTATGTGCCTATTTGGTTCTCATATTTTTTTTTAAGTTCCCTTCAGACTCTTCTGAGCAAATGCAAGGAAAAAAAAAAGGGAAAAACAAACAATAACCCACAGTCATAAACATTTATAGTTTGGATGTGCTTTGAACTTTGCATTTCTTTTTTTTCTTTCTGATTTTCCACTAATTCTTCTCCTTTGCTTGTCATTTCCAAACATACCTCAGTCCTTGAGAAAAAAATGACAAGTGAGAGAGAATTAGGTTATATAGCTGCTGAAGTCCCACCTGAGAAGGGCGCTGGTTTAATTCAAACAAGGCGAAATACATGTCTGGGAAGGGGTGAGATTTTAAGGCTTGGGCAACGAGTGGAAGTGTCATTTCCTGAGTCCACACCTCCTTCTGTCATTGTTGGCTGAGACTTTGTCTGGCACTGTGGCTCTCCCATCTACCCTAGTTAAAAAAAAAAAAAATGTGATCACCTCCTCCCCTTTGTCCTATCTCTTCTCCCATTAAGACATGGAGAAGTTTGAGAGAATTAATGGGGTAAATATATATTATGTACATGAATACTATCCTTTTGCTAACAACCTATGCTGGCCCTAGAACGAATTTTCTATGTGGTTTATATTCATTTTTCTAGCCTCTGAAGTCTTCTCTATAAATTTAATCCCAAACACATAATGGGCCAAATTATGATAAAAATGAAGGTAGTAGTGAGTGGTGCAGGTGTGTCAGTGGGGAGGGCCACACACAAGGCCACATTTCACAATGCCAAGGCACCCCCCCTTCACATCATAGTGCATGTGAATGGCGCCCCCTAGTGTGGAGCAGAGCAGCGGCCCTCTACATGCCCCAGGTATTCATTCATTCAGAACCTTCTCATTGGACATTGTTGTAAGTGCTGGAGAGGTAGCAATGAACAAAGCAGACAAGAATCCCTGGTCACACAGAACCCGGAGGTCTCTCCTTTGATTATTATTTTAGAAAGGTAAAAAGCACCCTGCCAACCAAACAAAATGCTTCTGTATGCACACTTTAGCCTCCGGGCCCACCAACTGATGACCTCTGCTGTAGGCTTTTAAATTATCTCTGTGATCTTGCAGGTTTTAGCCCCAGGGACAAAATATAGCCATGGACTGACCACAGGTTTTTATCCACTGCTTAGTTCATGCTAAATAAAAGCTCTGTGTGCACAGAAAACTCAGCTAATTAATTTTCAGTTAAAAATTTCCACCCCACTCTAGTGTCTGTACTTGCCACTCCCTCTCCCAAGAAGACATTTCTTACAGGTGTTCTGTTAGGTAAGAAGGGAAGAAGTAGAATGGGATGGGGTCATGGCATTCTGCCAAAGCATTATCTTCCCAAATAGCTCAGAGACTAATAGGAGAGACAAGTCATTGAGGTCAATGTGGTACCTTGAGCCCATTCAGAGCCTGCTTCTAAATACCTATACATTTAATTAATTTCTTTTCAAGCAAAAAGGAAGATTCTCTAAAGCTTCAGGTCTTGGAAGGGTTATGCTAACAGAAGCAGGGAAGTGCTAAATTTAAAGAGGTCTCTTATAAATAATTTATTTCTCAGCCTTATGGCATCTTTATGCCATTCAATGAAAAGTTTTAATTTTATCTGCATAGAGGCAAAATGAAGTCATAAGGTCTGGTCACCTAGCTCCTTCCATGTCTAGAGAATTTTTTTTTTTGTATTAGAAGCTTCAGTAAAACCGAAAAGAAAACTTGTATTAAGTGTCTGCAAGAAGCTTTAGAGAATTAATGTGATGGTCCTCAAATTGTTTAAAAGTTTTCCACCTCGCAACCCACTTTGCATTTTCTTAAATAAGATCATGACTCAAAAATATCTAAAGAACCTAGGTCACAAATGTAACGAAGAGGCAGAGTTGACGTATAAAGGTGTAAAGGTCACATGTAAACATTCATGTCTTCTAAGAAATGAAGCAAAGACCTTCTGGGCTTACTCTTCCTCTTTTCTACCTGCCTGCCAGGACCCTTTCTTTTCCAAACCCCTGATAAATTAATAATAATGATAATCAGAGGAGAGAGTGTTACCATATTCATCTACACATTATATTAAGCTACTTTTCCCAAAGTTTGGAAGCATTTCCTGAAAGCTGTCAAAGGTATTAATTTTCTCTCTCTCTCTCTCTTTAAATCACAAAGCAAAATTCCACTGTCTCTCCCCCACCCCTTCTAAAAAAAAAAAAAGAGTTGTCGAGTTTTGCTTTTCTATTCACTGCCGTCCTGGCCAAAGTAAAGCCCTCTTTCTCAATGACGTCAAGATCTTTAGCAAGATTAGGCTTTGATTTCTCTATTGCAGCAATTAGCCAGGGAATGTATAAAAGGCTTCAGGGAGCCTCTCTGGGCTGCAGAGAGAGGCATTCTGCACCACAGACAGATAGCAGGAAGGAAAAGCCAGAGAGAGTGTGAGGAAAAGAGGAGTCAGTCGCTCCTGGAGAAGGGAGAGAGTGAGACAGGCTGGGGAAAGGAGAACAGAAAGAGTGTGTAAAACGGAGTTAAAGAAAGAGAGAAAGAAGGAAGGGGGGGGAATTACCCTTAAAGCACATTTTAAAAACTCTGGCAATTCAAGAAAGAAACAGGCTACGTTTAAGGAACATAGAGACAATGAAAAGCTCCAGGAAATTCTGCAGTCTCAACACAGTCTCATAGGTGCCTGGAAATGAAACTAGAACTGCCTGTCTTTAACGGACTCTGACAGGGGGAACTGGATTAGGGACGGGTACGCCAGTTTCTTTCTTTCTTTCTTTCTTTCTTTTTTTTAACATCTTAAATCCTGGAAAAAAAAAAAGCAGCAGCTCCGAATTGAATGAATCGATGGGCACACTCCAACTGCTGGGCTGCAGAGACTGAACTTGGTCTTGCCATTTCTGCTGCTTTGAAAGAGGAGACAACTTGGGCTTCCTTTTAATTTAGTTTTTTTTCTCCTTCTCCTTCCCCCCCCATCCCCATCTCCAGCCTTCCCCTTACCTCCCCCACCCCACCCCCTCTATCACCACCTCCCTTTTAAATAAGAGGGTGAAGGGGACCCAGAGCACACACTGGGACTGACTCAGGAGGCAGAGAAGATGGGTATCCTCAGCGTAGACTTGCTGATCACACTGCAAATTCTGCCAGTTTTTTTCTCCAACTGCCTCTTCCTGGCGCTCTATGACTCGGTCATTCTACTCAAGCACGTGGTGCTGCTGTTGAGCCGCTCCAAGTCCACTCGCGGAGAGTGGCGGCGCATGCTGACCTCAGAGGGGCTGCGCTGCGTCTGGAAGAGCTTCCTCCTGGATGCCTACAAACAGGTGAGCTGCACCCGCCCGCCCGGGGGCTCCTCCGTAGGTTCTGGGGGCAGGGATCAGATGGTGGGGACTGGAAGTCATGGGGAACCCTGGAGTGAGAACCCTGGAGCCCTATTTAGGGTCCTGCCTAGTAGTATTGTTGGCGTGAGCCTCTGCCTTTACTTTCCACACCTGTCGCACAGGTTTGATTTGGGAGTGATAGGTATTAATGACTCCGTATGATCTAAGAAAGAGTATTTTGAAATCGGGGTTATTACTATCTTGCTGTGGTTTTGGAGTAGAGGGTTTGGTGCCCATAGAATAACTTTGGGTAAAGTCAGAAAGTTTCGGGGAACGGGGAGATTGCTGTGTATGTTCTACTTGTGCCCTCAGCTGGAATTGTGATGTGTTGCTTGATGGGAGACTACGTAAAGTACACTAGGAGAGGTGGTTCATTTTCTTGCAGCAAGAAAAGAGAGAAAATGCTACTCAAAACTGTCAGAGAGTTGACAAGACCACAGAATGGTCACAGCAAGTGTGACCGGGCACCGTAGCAGCTTCGTTTCTGGTAGGGGTAAGAGTTAAGGAGGGCAAGCGTGGGTGCAGCCTCCTCTACAGTGATGGGGATTTGTGAGTCCCTAGTTGCTAGATAGCAGTTTGCAAAAGAAAGCTCTGAGCACTGGCTTTCAGAAGTTCAGACTTTGTAAGGGGAACCAAATTTACTTGGGTTCTCTGAATAAAAAAGTTGCCTTAGAAAAAGCCATTGGTCTATGGTTCACCATTATGTCCTGCCTTCCGCTCCAGAGCAGTGGCCTTTCTTACCTGCTGGGAGATACTGGTGGAGCATTTTCAACTGAGATCGGAAGGGGCAAAGAGGAACACTTTGTCACCAGTCCTTTGTCAGTTTGCTCCCACCCCCTGTGCTTGGCCCAGATGACTCCTGAAGGCCCCCTGGGGTTAGGAAGAATGAACTCACTTGGCAAAGAGTTGCTACCAGAGGAGACAATCTTGCTTTTTTCCTAACAGTACTGAGAGACCTTGTAGAAGATGTCAGGGAAGGGAGTTTGAGAGGCATATTGAAGCCAGGTGTTCAGTGAAGTGGCAAAGAACCTCATAAACAGGAATAAAAGCTCAGAAAAATAGAGGAGGAAGGGAATGAGTCCTTCTTAAGTAAACACTAGGGAAAAAATAGCTATGCACCAGGAAAAGAAAAGAAGTTAAAGAATCCAGGCCAGCGTTGTCCCACTGAAAATCAAACGTTCAAGAAGAAACTATCTATTGTGAACTAGGGAAGTTTTAGTGTAATATGCGTTTTTGTTATTGAGGTAACCTGCAGAGGGTTTACACTCATTGTCCTAAGGACAGGTGACTAGTAAGAGCTTTTATTAGTAAATGGCAATTCCTTTATCAGAATACGAATGGATGCTCAAAGATCTAGTAGGAAAAGCTCATTTATGTTATGTAAGTAGAGGGGGATGGGAGGTGTGGGCAAGGAGATCCTGAAACGAGCATTACATTTGCACGGATGTATATACTGAATGTGAAATGTTTATGCTTTGTTTTAGAGCTAGGGAATTTGGAGGGGAGAGTACACAGGTATATAAAAGTATTATGAATTAGGAAGTTCCCTCATCTGCATTTGTATTTTATGTGTCTTAGAAGGTAACATGGAAATGTCAGATGCTTGACTGTAGTATATGCAATTCTTACTTTCTTGAAGTATAGTTGATTTTGACTTACGAAAGAAACAAATCACTTCTAGGGAGAATTTCTACTAATATGCGTATATATATATATATATATCAATATATATATATATATCATTTGAATGTCATCTCTCACATCAACTACGGGGGCTGTGATATTACCCACATATATTGAGGGTTTTCCCCCCACTAAGTAGCCTATTGAAATTGACATGGAAAAGCAAACAAATGACTCTATAACAAAATTAGTGCTTATTTTTCACTAATGTATAGTGTTCCATTATGTTGTAACATGTTATTCACATTCCAGGAAATTGGAAAGGATGAGAGATATGTTCTTTTCTTTTGGCCCATGGTTTTGTGCATTCCTCTTCTGTCTTTCTTTATCTCTACCTACTGATTAATTACTGACCAAGTTCAGGACTGATGTTTTTAAGTTTGCTTTCGATGATTTATAGGATAGTTACAATGTGCAGAAGCAACTCCGGGAACCAGAGATACAGAGATAAGACTGGCCTGAGTGTGTAATGGATTGAGACAGTGAGAAACCAGCGGGAGCTGGATTTTGGTATTTTTCTGTCTTCCAGTGTGGTTAGGGCGGCAGTTGTTCCGGTGGCATTTGAAGGCCACTAGAGCCTATTGAGTAGGTTAAGTCACTTCACCAAATGCTGTTGTCATCTGTGCCACTGTCCTGGGAGTGGCCACTTCTGGAGGCCTGGAGTAGGTGGCATCACAATATTTTATTATTATTTTTTTTGCAGTACCGGGGATTGAACCCAGGGGCGTTTTACCTCTGAGCTACACCCCCAGCCCTATTTTTTATACTTTATTTTGAAACTAGGTCTCACAAAGTTGCAGAGGGCCTCACTAAGTAGAGAGAGAGAGAGAGAAACAGAGAGAGAGAGAGAGAGAGAGAGAGAGAAACAGAGAAAGAGAAAAACAGAGAAAGAGAAAAACAGAGAGAGAGAGAGCTGAGGCTGGCTGCGAACCCAGATCCTCCGGTCTCTGCCTCCCAAGTACTGGGATTACAAGCATGCGCCACCACACCCAGCGATCACAATATTTTATAAACTTGACTTGCATTATTTTGAGGCTACCACCCCAGAAGCTGAGTTTTCCAGGATGACAGCCGTGTCTATGTGTGATCCAACTAGACATGCTATTTTTCTGATTGTCAGATACTTAGGAAGATACTTAGAGAAAGTGGGGGAACAGTCAAATCCCTGTGTCTTAGCCACACAAGAGGAAACACAGAGATTTTTTTTTTTTGCGGTACTGGGGATTGAACCCAGGGACATTCTACCTCCTAGCTACACCCCCAGCCCTATTTTTTTTTTTTTTATTCTTTATTTTGAACCAGGGTCTTACTAAGTGGCAGAGGGCCTCACTAAGTTGCTAAGACTGTCCTTGAACCTGCAATCCTCCTGTCTTAGCCTCCCAAGTACTGGGATTACAAGTGTGTGCCACCATGCCCGGCCAAGATTTTTTTTAAAGAGCAAAATTAAATTAAAAAGATCCCTTGTTCATTAAAATATTGAAAGGAATTTAAAAAATTGACTTTAGGGAGACACTTTCTAAGACCATGTAGGTTTGGTAAGGGAAGGTTCTGTATGCAATTTTGATTGAAAAGACAGTCTATAGGGACTCATGAGAGAGTCTGGGGTCAATGACAGATATTTAAGTTTCTTTAGTCAGTGTCACCGCGTCTGAACACTGTATCCTTGTGCTGGTGCTCAGACTCAGAAATGAAACCAACAAGCAAACTGTCCTGTCTGGGTGCCTGGCTCCAACCTAAATGAAGTGTAAAAGTAAACACACGGTATAGATGCTGACAAGCCGCTCACTCTCTGCACGGTTAATATTGCAGCGGCACAGAAAACATATTCATCTGAACATATAATTTTGGTTTTGAAAGAGTCTCTTTAACATTCTCCCCCCGCCTCTTCTTTCACCTCAAGCCTTTTGACACTACTTTCTACAATGGAAAATGGCCCTTTTAAGAAAGAAACTGTCCCAAAACTACACAAAGAAGGCCACAGCTAGAGCTTGTCCATCCTTTGGCTAAGACATGGGGGAATGATAGGACATAGAGTTCCATTTTCAAAGTAGAAATTAAAAAGAGAACAGCTGAACATGGAGCTGGGCTCCGAGGAAGGAGTAGGTAGTCGGTTCTTCAACTCTGACTTATCTGGCCAATCTGAGTGCAAATGGTTAAATCTCTTTCAATGATTGTTTGGCCACGTTTCTAAGGACATTGATGCAGCCCGGTCATTATGTCAAAGAATCTGAAACTTCCTGGTAGTTAATGAAGCCATTTCCAGGGCTTTGGATAGCATGAAGTATGTGTAAACAGCCTGCCATGGGCCCATCCCCCATTCTTATCATTTGCTTTACTTTTTATCATGAGATGGTATGATATTTTATCCAAAGACCTGTCTCAGGCTGTGGAAAAGAAAAAACAAAAAGCCACAACAAAACAAGGATAGTAGTATATGCTTTATTTCCAGCTCCACTGGATGAATGGCTCTTTTTTCCCCTTGTCCTGCGTTTCACAGTCCTCATGCTAAAACAGTGTGACCCTTTTCCCTAGGCACCGAATACTGTCATAAGAGGGACCCCATCACCAAGGGAAGCCAACATTCAAATACGCTATGTATTTATCCTCATGTTCATATTTGTAAAAATGTCTATTGCAATCTCCAACCTTGGCCCAGAGATGTCCTCTGTTGTAGAAATGCAAATCCTTTCTTCACTTCCTTTGCTGGTGTTGCATGCCTGTGGGTTGCAGCAACATAAGAAAGGACAACTGTCATAGTGCAAGATGAGAGAGAGAAAAGTCAATGATGACGATATCACATTTTACGTATGTCCTTTCTGATCCTTGTGAAATAAAGGGACCCTTTGGGAACATCGGAACTTCAAGACCAATTAGTGGAAATGATGCTTCTTGTGTTTGGGCATTAAATACTGGGCAGGGTTCTCTTTAGAGCGGCTAACGCTGGCAGGGAAAGAGGTACCGACCTAATTACTCTTCCGCAAGAGTAAAAAATGCCTTTTGAATGGCTCTTTGGCAAATATGTCTCATTAAGGACAAAAACCAAACACAAACCCTCTAAGAAGGAGAAATTAAGATGATAGGTAACTTGTGGCCAGGAGACTTTCTGTGCCACTGTGGGAAATTAAAACAAAGTTTGGGGAGTACCAGGGGATAACTTGTTTTTGTTGAGCTTCTTTCCTGCAGCCTTAATGTTATTATGGGACCAACTTTATTTTCTTCATCATTTTGGCTCTGTGTCAAGGAATGCTTTGCTCTTGGGGAGAGCAAAGAATCTTCCCTCAGAGAAGACAATGGAGTTTCTCTCATTTCATCTCAGCAGGGTTGTTAACCAAGCAAACCAAGAAATTCTCTGTTTGAAACTCTGGTCTAATAAGAATTTCCTTTTCATAGTGATCAAGCACAGAGGTGAGACTGAACAGTAATGTCATCTAAAAATTTTCTTTTTTTTGTTTAGAGCAAGCTCAAGTGTTTTGTTTTTTCTTTATTTTAGCTAAGTTCTCCTTCATTGGGTTTTGGTAAAGATGGACAAATTTATGACTAGTTATATGATACTTGTAAAAGCAGACTACTGGTCTACTCATATTTGGACTTATAGATCATAGGTGTGTGTGTTTTTCTCTCATAGTTTTATTAATAGCATTCATCATACTCATACATATTCTCTTACCTGGTCACCTTCATGATTAAGGATATCTGTTTATGACATCCTATTTTATGGTTGAATTTATTTTGCTCAGCAAGTCAAAAGAGGATTGGTCACATGTGTTTTATTCTCTGACCAGTGGAGATAATCAAGAACAGACTGGGTGTTGATTGTGGCAGTACTTTGCAGGAGGGCTCCAGGATTCAGATTTCTTAATTTATCTGCCTCAGTGAGTTTAGCTATCACCCAAATATGATTATATAAACTTCAGGTTATGGTTATTATTAAGTGTAAAACTCTTTACTGACCTAGGATGATAACAAATAGCATTTATTCGATAATTCATACGACAAAATTTTAAAAATGTATACTTCTCAGCCTAACACAATGCAACCCTCCCCTCCTCAAAGAACATTATGCATTTGGTAACTTTCCTAATTTTTAGTTTTAGAGCAACAGTGTTGTACTTGTCCTAAATTTTCTAAGGCAAACTAGTCTGCGTTTTGGAAAGAATTCTGTGGCTGAACCGTCTGCTGTCTCTAAGAAGGGAAGCGTGCTTAAACTTTCCAAGAAAATTAACTGCAGGTAATAGGAGCTCATCTGTGACTGAAGCTTCAGATTAGATTATTCAGTCGAATAGTCAGGAATAACACAAGGATCAACAGGTCTGTCTGGGGGTCAGAGGCCCACTTATCAAGGCCACACAATTGTTCATAGGTCTCAACGATGACTCCAAAATGCAGATGGATGTTTTCCCCTCCCATGAACCTATCAGTCTGTAGTGCAGAGATTATTTTTCTCCTGTGTACAGGTTACTTACTTAACCAGAAGTCTCTGGAGCACACTTACCTGATGCATTCATATCTTCTTATCACAGTTATGTTGAAGAACTCAACACCCACAATTTTGTTGAAATCCTTATTACTATCTTAAGTAGAAAAGTCTAAAACAGAAAGATGGAAATGCTATTCACCACCCAGATTTATAAAGAAATGCCCAAAGAACTCATGAATTAAAAGGTTTATAATACCTTAAAATGCATATCTTTAACCGTGAAGTATATTTTTGTACATCAAGGAGTAATGTACTTTACATGAAATACTCCAGTTAAAAGTGGCTTGTTAGATTTCTCCATCTAGTGTCACTTGTGAATTAGCCAAGAAAATTAATATAAGTAACTTTTTCCCTGGTGGCTATGGAAACCAGATTACTAATTTAAAGCATGTCAACAGCTTTCTTTTCTAAGAAGGAAGATCATTGTTTTTCTATTTCTTTTAGAAAATGAATACTACCTGTTTCCAACCTGCCCTGTTAGGATTTTTGAGAAAGGAGAGAAAGAACTTTGATGCCTTCTCTACAGTTAAAATGAGTTAAGCATTAACATTAGCTAGGAGCTTCTGTAGGAAAGCCCTTGAGTGTTTTATGTCAAATTGGATTGTTGTATCTTTAACAATTCACTTCTAAGTGACTTCAATTAACAGCGGTGTTATATGTGGTTCTATTTATATGAGGGAAATAAGCCTGATCCAGTTGGAAATGTTTTGTGATATTAGGGATGGTGTATAAAAATCGATTGTACCGCCATAAGCCGTCCCTAATGTTACTGGGTTTGATTAAATCATTCTAGGGCAAGATCCAATTGTGTTAATTCAAACAGAAGTAATTGGCTCTTTTATGCTGCCTGCTTTTTATTTTCAATTCATAGATCCAAAGGCCACAAACTTTGTTTCATTGTTCTGTGTCCAAGTATTTAAACCACGTGCAAAAGGGGCATGTGGAACAATTTTTGCCTGCCCCTCTTCTGCCTGAATATTTTAGCATTTAGAGGACCTTGTTAATAAATTATATGGCAGAAAAGTGTATGGTTTGTGACTCCCTAGATCAAATGGGAAAACAAACAAACAATTAAAAAATACACGGAAAATGAGAAATTAACTAGAAGTAGGGTTCTGGAATAACTATGGTTTTGTTTATATGTGTATCTGCTTTTATTTTTTTAATGGAAACTGAGGCTCTAGTCATAAGAACCACTATGTAAGCAGCAATGGTATCTCCAGTGAGGGCACCACACTGAGGAGGGCCCACATCTCTTCGCAGATGATTTATTTATTTAAAACAAATAATTTCCCAAGAAATTGGTATTCTGTTCATATGTGAGGTAGCATCTGATAATGCAATGTACACTTACACAGTGATTTATAGTATACAAAAAGCTTTATTTATTAATGTTATGCACCAATAACTATATAAGGAAGACAGGCATTATTGTCTTCACCCTACAGATGGAAAAGCATGGAAGAGCTTAAGTGGGAGTAATCCTTCTTAGAAATGGTATATTCCAGTCGGGCATGGTGGTGCATGCTTGTAATCCCAGTATTTGGGAGGCTGAGACCAGAGGATCTGGGTTCACGGCTAGCCTCAGTTACTTAGTGAGGCTCTCTGCAACTTAGTGAGACCTGTTTCAAAATAAAGAATACAAAATAGGGCCGGGGGTGTAGCTCAGAGGTAGAATGACCCTGGGTTCAATCCCCAGTACTGCAAAAAAAAAAAAAAAAGAAAAGAAATGGTATATTTCATGTTTTCTTGGCTCTAGCCAGGAACAAAGCCTACTGGTTGAAATGAAATAACTTAGTATCATACATGAAAACTCACATCCTGCCTTAGTATTTTAGAATTCCAAAAGAGGCAAGTATGTCTCAAGATTCTGATAATTTATCTTAAAGTAGACCATTTGCATCTGACTTTTAAAATGAAGTCAGTTAATCATGCTTGCAAAGTATTGACAGCAAAATAAGGATAGCAAAGAATACCAACCTTGACTTAGCAAAGAATACCAGCCTTGACTTAATTATGAAAAGAGTTAATTCCAGTGCCTTTGATGATAAAAATCATTACCTTCAATGACTATATAGAATAAAAAAAGACCTCTATTCTCTTTTGGGCATTCTTTACATTACCTGCCATGACTCCTTTCCCCTCAAATCAGTATATGTTTGCCATCTCCTCTGACAGAAATAGCACATTTTATTAGAGCTAGTTGTATCTATTTAGAGTGAATTGAAGCAGCCGTGTATTCAACATGGTTCTCTCTCTCTTTCTTTTGCCACCATCAGGTGAAACTGGGTGAAGATGCCCCCAATTCCAGTGTGGTACATGTGTCCAATCCAGAAGGAGGTAACAGTGGTGGCCATGGTGCCCAAGAGAAGACAGCCAATGGAGCCGAGTGCCACCTCCTTGACTTTGCCAGCCCCGAGCGTCCCCTGGTGGTCAACTTTGGTTCCGCCACTTGACCTCCTTTTACTAGCCAGCTGCCGGCCTTCCGCAAACTGGTGGAGGAGTTCTCATCCGTGGCGGACTTCCTGTTGGTCTACATCGATGAAGCTCATCCTTCAGATGGCTGGGCGGTGCCTGGGGACTCCTCTTTGTCTTTTGAGGTGAAGAAGCACCGCAGCCAGGAAGATCGATGCGCAGCAGCCCACCAGCTTCTGGAGCGTTTCTCCTTGCCGCCCCAGTGCCGGGTCGTGGCTGACCGCATGGACAATAACGCCAATGTAGCTTATGGGGTAGCCTTTGAACGTGTATGCATTGTGCAGAGACAGAAAATTGCTTATCTAGGAGGGAAGGGCCCCTTCTGCTACAACCTTCAAGAAGTCCGGCGTTGGCTGGAAAAGAATTTCAACAAGAGATGAATTCTAGATTAGCTGGTTAAAGGTATGATTGCAATAGAGCTTATTATTTTAAAAAAAATATGTAAAGGAAAGGAAATTAAGAAGTGAATCCACTATTTCAACTGAGTCCCATTGCCTCACTGAGAGACAGGAATTTAACTATCAGAAGACATAAACCTCTAACATCCCAATACTTTAAGTGTCATTGAACTAAATAGTAGCCCTGTTACCTCTCTTCCTAGCAAAAAGTCCTGAGGGGAAAAAAAATCTAAGTTGGCGAGGAAGAAGCTCTGATTCAATATATATTCATTCTTCCTTGAGAAAGAAGGGATACCGCTGGTGCCAACTTTGGGACCAGAAGAAAAAAGTTACCTGAATAATTACTATGTTAGGGAAGCTACTATCTACATAAAGATAAAGCATGGATACAGCCCAACTGGACAATCCCCAAATACTTACTTGTAATGCATCCTTGTCTCCAGCCATGTGGTTAGGACTTTGGTGTTTAATGTGTAAGAGCAGTTCTAGCCACGTGGTGCTCTGTGCCAGTCTACACAGCCCAGAATTCACAGGTGTATTTGTAGATACCAAGAATGACTCCTCAACCTGAAGGGTTTGGCATGATCGTCTGAAATCTGAGGGTTTACCTTCTAGGTAGGTGGAGAAAGCACTAGAAGAAAATCACATTGACAGTCTAGGAAAGAGGAGGCAGAAAGATTAGGAGACTTCATATATGGAGTTTCACCTTGAAGCTGTAGAAAGTGACACTAATTTGTTTAGCTGCAGAAACGTAGAAATATTACAAAGCCAGCAAAAGAGAAAGCTCAACTAAAAATAGCGTAGAAAAAATACACATGAAAACAAGGTATTTGTATATCATCTATCCTTACATTGAGGGAGAAAAGGGGATTGAAAGGACAAAAAAAAACCCCACACACTTAAATATTTGTACTAATCAGGTTTTTTGTGGAAATAATGACTTTATGAAACATGTATGAGTTGTATACATTTTTAGTGGGTGAATGATACCCCATGGTACCTATTAAAGGAAAAACCAGTGGGTCCGTAGTGCTGGTCTGTTCCTCCCCAATTCCAACCATTATGATGTGGCTCTATTCATTCTTCATCTTGATTTTCATAGCAGTGTTCTCTCTGGATGCTGAGCTGAAGGTGTGGGAGGCAGGTACTCTTACCATTCCGCTACAGCCCTGTTTTCTTCCCATCATTCAAACTATAACAAATGATAGGTGCAAACAAACTGCTTTCTTTGGTTGCAAAATAGAAAAAGACAAAGTTGGTTTGAGATCATTCCTATCAATTTTGAAGGCTTCAATATAAGACTACCTTTAGTATAAGAGAATTTGGTAAAATTGAATTTCCATTGACATTGGAATTTGAATGTGGTTTTTCCTTTAGTCCTACTAGCTGAGGCTTAATAATCTAAGGTCCCAAGAGTACATGATTGTAATTATATATACCTGTGTGTATATAATACTGAGTCCCATTGCCTCACTGAGAGACAGGAATTTATCTTGTTTCCCTTTAAAATGAAAATAATATAATTTTCTCCATAAGTAACACCTAAGATTATAACCCCCCCCAACAGAATAGACCAACCAATTTTGTATCATATGTTTTTTTCTTTTAAATCTGAGGATACTATCAAATCAGTATACAGTTGTATTTAAAGGTACAAAGGTTCTTATGTCCATTCCGTAATATCTGCATCATGAAACTAATAGGAAAAATAATTTAAAGTTGGAACTATCTGTTAAACTAGTTGCCTGAAATGATTAAAAAAAGTGGGAACTGGGTGTGCAAGAACTAAGAGTATTTTTTTCTTTTTGGTGGTATGGGGGGATTGAACCCAGCGGCATTCTATCTCTGGGCTACACCCCCAGTCTTATTTTTTATTCTTTATTTTGAAACAGGGTCTCACTAAGTTGTGGAGGGCCTCACTAAGTCGCTGAGGCTGGCCGCGAACCCGGATCCTCTGGTCTCAGCCACCCAAGTACTGGCATTACAAGCGTGCACCACCACGCCCGCCTTGAGTATTTTTTTTAAAGAAAACTGGAGCAACAAATTACTTATATCACAAGCTTGTAGATTGTTTAGATATTAGAGCTCCATTGTGACTGTTATTTTTATAGCAACACCTAAGCTTGTTTTCAGGTACATTAAAAATACCCACAAAGAAACAGAGTGAATTTTGAAAATGTGATATTATCTAATGAATTGCTGTAAAATCATACCGACAATAGATTATTTCAGGTTCCTCAATTGTTAAACCCTGTCAAGGCTTATCAGTGGCCCCCATTGATTTTTATCTTCAAAATGGTGTTGAGATGTATGTGGCACCCTAGAGAAGTAAAATGAAAAATTGGTTGCAGCACACCCACATTGTGGTCCTTAAACTTCCCCTTTGTTCTCCGTGTGCGATAATGGAACAGGATGTCAGAGAAGTTGGTGGGGGGATGAGATTTGGCTAATGCAGCACTAGTCGTCTGGGGAAAAGGTTGTTGGAAAACTCACCCAGTTGTGCTATATTTATAAAGAAAGAGGAGGTAGGTTGTGTGTGTGTGTGTGCACAGACAACTCTTTTCCGGAGGACAGTCCAAAGGAGGAATGAAGCAAAGAAAGTAAACATACAATGATATAGGCTGTTAGGGAGAAAGACATGTTCAATAGAACATGGGAGAGGTACTGGAAGAAAAGCTATTGAAGGGCCAGTGGAGAAAGTGGATTGTTGAAGCTCAGGAATCCTAAAATATAGAGAATGGCTCGGTCTTATCAGAGTGGTAAGCCTTTAGTTATATAACCTATTTATCTTGACAGAAACTTTCATGATTTCCTATGATGTACCTTTTATAAAATTAACCAGAACTCATTCTTTGAGATAGAGGAAAATCAACATTTCTCTGATATGCTCAAAGAAATTATTAGACTTAATACCCACCCATCATGTCTTTTATCAAGTATGTTCCTTTGAAGAATTAGAGTTCTAATTCTCAGAAGGGAAAAAGTATATGCATGGAACTCTGAGTTCTTTTCATTAGTCCCGGAACATCCCCCTCCCCCATAATCTGTGTTTACATGGAGTGATCAGTTTAAACTTTTAAGCTAAATTAGCTTGTCTATTATTGAAATAGTTCCCAAGAAATTTTAGACATTATCATAGCATCTGAATTTACTCAGACATATAGTGTTTGAAAGATATCTTGGAACTGTTCAAAACTTACTGTATTTTATTGCTTAGAGAAAATATCAGTGGAATTTATAATGACTGTCTTGAATGGACACGAATGAAATGCCTGCACAGTAATGTAGAAGCGTTTCATTCAGCTAGGGAAATGTAACTGACCTCCTTAGAGGCAAACCAGTCACAGTTCCTGCTTTGCATAGCTAAAGTGGCAGCCACTTAAACTTTATCCCTTTTTATATTCACATATTGGTTCTTTTGTCCTGTGTCTTCACCTCATTTGTAGAATGTGCCCCTGATTTTTGGTAATATCAACTTCCAAGTCGTCTGTCGATTTAGTTAGAAATTTCCTCCATTAACCAAGAGATGCTTATTCTCTGATCATGGAGTATAGAAAAGCCTACCATCTTTCATTTTTGCCTGAGTGTATTTCACTATCAGGGTTCTTGAATAAAAATTATGTAACATAGTGAGGTCATGTGTGGGGTCTGCCTTGCTGCATAAAATACCAGAAGGGCAGGTTAAAGACAATATCTACACCTTCTGTAAAATTCTCAGGTGGATAAGGGTGCCCTTGGCATGCCCTATAGACTGTGCCCACAGCAAGAGGAATTTACTGATTTATAGGGCTTCCTATTATGTAAATTATAAGAGGATAAACCTGGACATTTGTTCCACCTGACTTCTGACTGATGATTTGGAAAATGAGTTTAATTAGAATCCCCTGGCCATTGCAAAGGGGAAAATATAGAAACTGACTTCTGTCCCATCTGAGGATTAAGGACAACCTTGACTAGCATTTAGAGCTTTGCAGAACATGTCCAGTGTCATGTCTCTGAGCACTGGCGATTAACAATAAGGCTTTTAATTCCGGGAGCTTTTTAAGAAAAATGGTATTGCCAAAAATCAGAACTGAAGTATATTTAGTTATAATCTGACTTCCTTCTTTGCCTTAAAAATAGAAGCCAAACCCACTCTTTATATGTACTTCTAGAATGGGACATAAATACCAATTTGCTGCTTGGTGATGACACTAGCTTATCTTGGTCTTGTCCCAGGGCCCTCTATGAAAGGAAAAGACTGATCTTGGGTGAGCTAGGAAATTGCCAATTGAGAGAACCACCCCTCCAAACCGCCCCCCACCCCAAGGGCTTGGTCTACTGATTTGGAAAGATTTGAAAAGAAACTTCTTATGGTAGGAGGAAGGCTGCTGAGTGTCATTGAGTGGCTTTAGGATAAGCAAAGCATCAGGACACTTCCAAATGCCCTGTGTTCCAGCTAGCACCAGAAACAAGGTCTCAGACTTGACAGATACATCTCTGTTCCAAGGTGAGTCTGAACCAACAGAAAGCAAACACGTACCGACATCCAAACAAGACTGCGCATGCAAGCCAGGGCTCGCTGCCCACCTTGGGAAGCAGCGCTGGAGCTCCAGGGAGTCGATTTAATATTTACTGAGACTTTGGAGACCCAGCAGATGTTTAATGAAGTCACTATTTTGGCTCAAACTGCCTTCCCCTCTCCACCTCAAACAAACAAACAAACAAAAAAGGCAAACAGGTAAACACATAAATGAAAGAAGTCCACAGAAAGGGATGGGAAATAAATAAAATTCTCTCAAGACCTCTCCAGATCACATCTCTGGTCAGTGTGGTTTTTATGTGTGTTAGGATTGGGGGATATGAAGACATAAGTATCCAGGACTTTATAACCAAAGCAATTACAAGATATTGGGTAGGGAATGTTGGCCAGTTTTGTTTAGTTTTGCATCACATTTTCACCAGGGACTCACCAGCCCACGCAACTGGGCGCCCGAAGAGGGAGACCAAGATGTGCAGAGTTGACCAGTGTGCGAATGATAACTACTGACGAAAGAGTCATTGACTCAGTCAGTGGTTGGATGAAGTCACATTAGTTTGCCTCTCCCCATCTTTGTCTCCCTAGCAAGGAGAAGACTCGGGACACGATGCTAAGAGTTCTGGGTAAATGTGGTGAGAATGTATGTGTGTATATCTCTGCTTCTCAGTTGCAGAAAAAGAAATGTTTTGGAGATTATCAGTAGAAAGAGTGTTATTATATTGGTGCTGAGTGGTATGTGTGCTTTTACAATTTGTTCTTGTATTTTAATAAACTTTGAATAAAAGAATAGAGTTACTCTTTGGTTCCATTTGTTTGTTTTTAAATTACTTTCTAGACCTTGTCTCAGGCTGGGACACATTCCTGGGTGACAAGGGAAAGAGAATCCATCATTGTAATATTTATTCCTCGGTATTCCTGGGTAAAGGAGCCAGCAATGCTGGATTATTTAATCTCATGCTGAGTGCCAGAGTCTTCAAGGAAATCAAGACAGGTTTAAAGAAAACCTTCAGATACTTTCCATATTTCTGAACAAGTCACACACAGAATTCACAGAAATGGACCTGTTTAAGAGACTGAGGAACAAGCTTTTACTTTGGTAGATTTACTTCCTAGGTTTAATAAGTGTGATAAATAAGCTTTCCCAGAAGTTGTCTAAAGCAACACACCCATGCACACACATACACACACATACATATGTCACGCATGCATATTTACATGCATATATTTCATTTGTTACGTGATTCACAGTGCATTAACGTGTAATGAAAATAATCAACATTTGAACACAAATATATCAAGCACTTTCCACTATGAGAAGGTACAAGGATATGAACATCATATCAACTCAGTGGCTTGTTAAAACAAGGAATAAGTTTGTAACATGGTTTAATATGTGCTTTTTCTTCCTGAAAACAGGTGGCTTAACCAAAATGTTAGTATCTTCTGAGACTCTGAACTTGCTCATGACTTTTCACACATGATCTTTTCATTAATATTTGTAGCATCTTACAGAACAGTGTAGAATTTTAGTGGAAAATTTAAAAAAGAATTACTTCGACAACTATCTGTTGAGTTTCTGTTTTTTGCAGGGCCCTGCCGTAGGTACAAAAGCAGGGTAATGTGGGAACTCATAGACACGGTTTCCTCATGGAGCCTGACGTGGATTCAAAATTATGCAAGTGACAAATATGAATTAGTCTAAAAGAAAAAAGGGGAACTTATCGGCTGATATAACCATCCCCTGATTGGGGTGAATCATGCCTCAGGAACAACTGGATCCAGTCACTTAGAGACATTCAGTACTTGTCTCTGCTCTTTCTTGGGTGTCTGCTTTTTTTCTCAGACTAGCTTCTCCTTATCCCATCCCACACATGCATAATCTCCTTTATTATCATCATCCCCCACCACAGTGGTACCTTTGTTGCAACCGATGAACCCACATTGACATGTCGTCACCCAAAGTCCATAGTTTACATTAGGGTTCACACTTGGTTTATACATTCTATGGTTTTTGACAGATATATAATGATGTGTCTGTGTTTTACCCACACATCCACCCTATCCCCTGACAACGTTGATCTTTTTATTGTCTCCATAGTTTTACCTTTTCCAAAATGTCATATAGTTGGAATCATACAGCACCTAGCCTATTTGTATTGGCTTCTTTCACATAGAAATGTGCATTTAAGGATCCTCCCTGTCTTTTCACAATTTGATAGCTCATTTTTTTACTGATAAAAAATATCCCATTGTCTGAATGTAGCATACTTCATTTATCCAAGCATCCAGTGAAGGACATGTTGGTTGCTTCCAGGTCTTTGGCAGTTAGGAATAAAGTTGCTATAAACGTCTTTGTGCAAGTTTTTATGTTGACAAAATTTTCGACGCCTTTATGTAAATGCCAAGGAGTGCAATTGCTGGGTTGTATGGTGAGAGTATTTTCATTTCTGTAAGAAATTGCCAAACTGTCTTCCTGATGCTTTATATCCCCACCCACATTTGGTGTTTTCAGTGTTCTTTGCTTATTTTACTTCCAAAGTGGCTCTACCATTTCACCCTCCCCACCAGCAGTGAATGAGAGTTCCTGATGTTCCACACTCTTGTCAGCATTCATTGTCAGCAGAGTTTGCTATCTTATTCTTGAGTTTTGAGTTCTTTATGTACTTTGGATATCCTTTACCAGAGAGTTTTCTTGTTCTGTTTTGTTTTGCAACTATTATCTCCCAGTCTGTGACCTGTCTTCTCATTCTCTTCACATTGCCTTTCACACAGTAGAAGTTTTGAATTTTATTGAATTCCAGCTTAACACTTTCTTTTCCTGGTTCATGATTTTAGTGTTGTATCTAAAATGTCACCATCATACGTGAAAACATAGGTCATTTAGGTTTCTCCTATGTTATTTTCTAGGTATTATATAGTTTTGTATTTTATATTTAGGTATATGATCTAATTAGAGTTAACTTTTGTAAATGGTTTAAGGCTTGTGAATAGATTTTTTCTTTATATGAACATCCAGTTACTCCAGCATGATTTTTTGAAAAGACTTTGTTTCATTGTATTGCAGCTCTACACTGCGACTTGATGTCTGCTAATGGTCAGTCCTCTGTACTTATCCTTTAATGTTATATTGACTTTTGTGAGCCTTTTGCCTCTTCATATAAACTTTAGAATTAGTTTGTTGATATGCATATAATAATTTGCTGGGGTTTTGATTTGAATTTTATTGAATCTATTAATCACATTGGGAAGAACTGATATCTTGACAATACTGGGTCTTCCTTGTCAGGTTCATGAAATCTCTTTCTTACTATAGTTCTTTGATATATTTCATCAGAATTTTATAGTTTTCTTCATATAGAACTTATACCTATTTTGTTGTATTTATACCTAGGCATTTCATTTTGGGAGTGCTGATGGAATAGTATTGTGTTGACAAAGAGTAGTCAGATGGAACATCCTTGTCTTGTTCCTGATAATAGTGGAAAAGCTTTCATCATTAAATGTGATATTGGCTTTAGGATTTTTGTAATGTTTCTTAACAAGTTGGAGGAAGTTACACTACATTCGTAGTTTACTGATTTTTTTCCTTATCATAAATGGGGGTTGGATTTTGTCAAATGCCTTTTCTGCATCTATTGACATGGCTATGTGGATTTTATTAGCCTGAAGATGTAATAGATTACATTAATTTAGTTTTGAATGTTGAACAGCCTTCAGCCTTCCATACCTGAAATAAACCCAACTTGGGATGGTATATGATTCTTCTGACAGACTGTTGGATTCAATCTGGTACAATCTTCCTGCAGATTTTTGCACCTATGTTCATCAGAGATATTGGTCTGTAGTTTTCTTCTAATGCCTTTGGTTTTTATTTTTTAATTTTTTAGTTTTTTGTGGCACTGGGGATTGAAACTAGGGGCATTCTACCTCGGAGCTACACCCCCAGCCCTATTTTTTTTTAAATTTGGAAACAGGGTCTCGCTAGGTTGATGAGAGTCTCACTACTTACTGAGACTGTCCTCGTACCTGCAATCCTCCTGTCTCAGCCTCTCAAGTACTAGGATTACAGGCATGTGCCACCATGCCCGGCATGTTTTTGGTTTTTATATTAGCTTAATGATGGTCTCATAAAAATGAGTTAGAAAGTAGTCTCTGCTTCCATCCTCTGAAAGAGACTGTAGAGAATTGGTAAAATTTCTTCCTTAAATATGTCGTAGAATTCACTAGCAAACTCATCTTACTCTGTTTTCTGTTTCAGAAGGTTATTCATTGTTGATTAAGTTTATTTAATAGATATAGGTCTATTCAAATTCCCGATTTCTTCTTGTGTGAATTTTGGCAGATTGTATCTTCCAGGGAATTGGTCCATTTCACCTAGGTTATAAAAATTGTGGGCAGAGTTGTTCACAGTATCCCTTAATATCCTTTTGATGTCCATGTTATCTGTAGTGATGTCCCTTCTTTTATTTCTGATATTAAATGATTTATATCTTCTCTCTTTTCTTGGTTAGCCTGGCTAGTGGCTCATCTATTTTATTGATCTTTTCAAAGAACTAGCTTTGCATTTTGTTGATTCTCTTTTGGATTCCTGCTTTTAATTTTATTGATTTCTTATTACTTCTTTTCTTCTATTTACTCTGGATTTAATTTGCTTTTCCTTTGCTAGTTTTCTAAGGTGGGGGCTTAGATTATTAATTTAGGATCTTTATTCTTTTCTAATGTATCCATTCAATGCTATAAATTTCCCTCTTCAGCACTGTTTTCACTGTTTCCTACAAGATTTGTTGTGCTTTGCTTTTCATTTAGTTTGAAATTATCTTAATTTCTTGTGAGATTTCTTCTTTGACCCATGTGTTGTTTAGAAGTGTGCTGTTTAGTCTCCATGCATTTTTAGATTTTCCAGTTATTTTTCTGTCATCTTTTTCTTATTTAATTCCACTGTGATCTGAGAGCAGATAGTGTATAATTTTGATTCTTTTATAGTTTTAAGGTGTGTTTTATGGCCCAGAATATGGTTTATCTCAGTAAATATTTAAGATAGCGTGCTTCTGATGGTGAGCTTGCAGAATATGTGTATTCTGCTGTGTTGGATGAAGTAGTCTACAGATACAGATTATATCCAACTGGTCATGGTGTTGTTGAATTCACTGATGTCCTACTGTCTTTCTGCTTCTCTGAATCTGTCCATTTATCATAAAAAGATGTTGAAGTGTCGAAGGATGATAGTAGAGTCATCTATTTCTTTTTGCAGTTCTATCCGTTTTTGTTTCACATATTTGTTTTGACATTCTGTTATCAGGTGTTAAAGATTGTCATCACATGTTAAAGATTGTTATGGATAATTGCCCCCTTAATCATTATGTAATACTCTTCTTCATCTCTGATAACTTTATTTGCTTGCAACACTGCACTGTCTGAAATTAATTTAACCTTATTCCTATTTTCTTTGATTAGTGTTAACATGGTATATTTTTTCCCCATGCATGTTTTTAAATCCCAAAGTGTCTTAATATTTAAAGTGAATTTCTTGTACAAAACATCTAATTTATTCTTTTTTATTCACTCTGACAATCTCTCTTTTCATTAGCATATTTAAACCATTGATGTTCAAAGTAAAAATTTATATAGTTGGAATGACATGTATCATACTTATTACTGTTGTGTATTTGTTGTACTTGTTCTTTGTTCCTATTTTTATCTTGTACTCTTTTTGATTTTGTGATTTTAATTAAGCTTTGTATATGATTCCACTTTCTCTTCTTTTTAGCATATCAATTATACTTCTATTTTTACTTTATTTTTGCAGTACTGGGGATTGAACCCAGGGGGATTCTACCTCTGGGTTACATGCCCAGCCCTATTTTTTATTCTTTATTTTGAAACAGGGTCTCCTTACGTTGCAGAGGGCCTCACTAAGTAGCTGAGGCTGGCCACGAACCTGGATCCTCCAGTCTCAGCCTCCTAAGTACTAGTATTACAAGTGTGTACCACCACACCCGGCTCTATTTTTACTTTTTTAAAGTGGTTGCCCTAGGGCTTACAAAATACAATTACAACTACTCCAAGTCCACTGTCAAATAACACCATACTGCTTCACAGGTAGTGTGAGCACCTTAAAATAACAAAATCATCCTAATTCCTCCTTTCCATTACTTGTATTATTGCTGTAATTCATTTTTTTATATGTTAGTAAACATAAGCATATATACATATATGCTACATATGTAGGCATATATAATTAAATGTAGTGTTGCTAATATTATTTGAGCAAACATCTCTTAAATCAGCTAATAAGAAAAATCAAAGTTTTTGCCTTCATTTTCAATGCTCTTCCTTTCTTTTGTAAATATCAGTTTCTGACCTATTTCCATCCTTCTAAAAAGCTTCTTTTAACATTTCTTGCAAAGCATGTCAGCTAGTAACAAATTCCTCAGTTTTTGTTTGCTTAAGAAAGTCTATTTCTTCTTCAGTTTCGAAGGGTAATTTCATAGCTACAGAATTATAGGTTAGTTTTTTGTTTTTGTTTTTCTCAATACTTTAAATATTTCACTCCTCTTTCCTCTTACTCGCATGGTTTCTGAGGAGAACTCAGATATAATTCTTACTTTTGTTTCTATGAAGGTAAGGTGTTTTCTGCTTTCCCCCTTTGGCTTCCTTCAGGATTTTTTCCCTTTATCTTTGGTTTTCTATAGTTTAAAAATATATGTCTGAGTGGCATAGTTTCTTTTCTTTTTTTCCTTTAACCATATATGGTATTCTCTAAGCTTCTTGGATCTGTGGTTTGATGTATGACATTACTTTGGGGGAAATTCTCAGTCATTGTTTTAAATGTTCTTATTTTTTTTCTTCTCTTTTTGGTATTCCCATTATGCATACATCACATTGTTTTGTAGTTGTCCCACAGTCTTTGGATATTCTATCCTTTCTTTTCTCAGTCTTTATTCTCGTTGACTTTCGATTTTGAGGGTTTTTATTGATATTCACTCAAGCTCAGAGATTCTTTTATCAGCTGTGTCCAGTCTACTAATGGACCCGTCAAAGGCATTCTTTATTTCAGTTATGGTGCTTTTGATCTCTAGCATTTATTTTTGGTCCTTTCTTAAGATTTATATATGTCTAATTACATTGCCTCTCTGTTCTTGTGTTCTGTCTACTTTATCTATTAGAGTTCTTAGCATATTAGTTACAGTTGTTTTAAATTCCTAGTCTGATAATTCCAACATCCCTTTCATGTTTGGTTCTGATGCTTGCTCTGTGTTTTCACATTGTATTCTTTTGCTTTTAGTATATCTTGTAATTTTTTCTTGATAGGCAGACATAAGGTACCAAGTTAAAAAAAAAACTACTGTAAATAGTCCTTTAGTAATATGGTGGGAAGGTGTGGGGGAGGGGAACCGTCCTGTAATCCTATTATTTGGCCTCAGTGAGTGGCCTTTTAGTGAGCCTATGCCTCTGAACTGTAAACTTCACAAATACTTCTCAATCTTTTTGCCTTCCCTTAGGTATGATAGGATGATTGGAATCAGCTGGAGTTGGGTCTTTCCCTTTTCTGAGGTCATTTAGGCTTTGGTAATTCCCCAGCAGGTTAGATTCTGGTTAACTAGTTTCTCCTAAGGATGGGCCTCATTAATAGAACAGAACTCTGGTGCGTTTCAAAATGGCTCCCTTTGCCTCCCTCCTGCTGGATGCTGGAGGGGATCTTACTCCAGTATTTTCTGAGAACTTGGCCAAGCTTCTGGAGGCAAAACTCGTAAGAGTGTGGAGACCTCCTGTGACTGGGTCTCCTGGAATTTTTAACTATCAGGTTTGCCCATCCTGAGCCTCCTGCAATTTGTCAGCTACAATTCAAGTTTTTCTACCCAAGCAATGTTTCCTGCAGCGGCATCTGCTCTGAGTCTCTTTTCTGGTAAGTTGTGGTGGCCTGTATTTGCCTGTCTGTCCAATCTTGGGAATAGTGTTTTACCCCGTGTTCCATATTCTCACTTTTGGGATCTAGGAAGAATTGCTTTTTTTTTTCAGTTTGTTCAGATTTTTAATTATTGTCAGGATGAAGTGGTGACTTCGCATTACATGCGAAACTGGAAACCAAAAGTCTCAGTGGTCATTATTTTTCACTTCCCTAATAAGAAATATTGAGTAAAATAAATATTACATATTTACTAAAATAAATATTAAATGACTACCTTGATTAATGATTAAGTATATAACATCAATGAGGTGAAGTCCAAAGGAAGGAGGAGCCCTATGAACAGAGCTCTAAGAACTGATTTTATAGAGTTTAAAGGGACTTGAATAGACCTAAGAGGATGGGCCAGATTTAGATAGAACAGATGGGCTGTCTTCCATTTAGGAAGTCAAATATATTCACTGTGTCTATTGGTTGTGACTACAGAGGCCAAATAAGTAAAAAACAAAATCAGTATAAATATGTCAATCATCCTTAGAAGGACAATTCAGCAAAAGTCAAGACCACAGAGGATATGAACTATGCTGTTACATTTGTATTCTTACCTCTCTTTGGTGAGCTGACATTAAATAATTAGAAAACAAGCAACAAAGAATGTTTTAGGTACCTATTAACTCATACATAAGACACTAGTCATTATAAGGTACTACATTCAGTGGGTGGTATACAAATGGTGTGTAAGATGATGTCCCACAATGTAAGTTTACAGTTTACTTGGTAAATAAAAAATCCAAACCCAAAGATATCTTATGTATTGGATATAAGGTCCAAATGCACTGAGCCTTAAAACCTTAAAATTTACATTCAACTCCATCTGAAAGGTCTTTACAGAAAAGAACACTTAGAAAATCACAGGAGTCTTCTAGCTAACATTGAGTCCTTAAGGAAATCCAGAAAATTATGTAAAAAGAATTCCTTAGTATAATATATTGGGGCATTCCAGTTTCAAATAGGTGAAGATTCTCTGTGGTTTAGTCAAGTTAATCAACTGCTGTGACTTAGATTTGTTCAATAGCCAAAAGGAAAATAAACTAGAATAAGAGGCATAAAAATAAATCCTTGCTATAGATTAGTGCAAAAAGCTGAAAGCTTTCAATCGGGAAATTGTCGAGTCATTATTATGAAGTTAATAAGGTGCCCATAGTGAGTCTACACACCTAGCCATTGGGAATTCATTCATTGGGAATTCCTTGGGTCTACCTGCAGGAGCAAGGCTGGCTAGAGTCAAACTACTGCAGTTTGGCTCCATGTGGAGTGCATGTGGATATTTGTGCCTTGTAGCTTAAATATTCAGGGGGAACAACTCTGGGTTTTGCAGCTGCCGTGGTCTTCCAGGGTTAGCAGAGATTCCAGGTTCTTTTGATAAATTGTGGCCATTTTAACTGATCAAAACCAGACAGATTTGGCTGAGAGAATTCCAGGGATCCATGAACCCACCGCTCCCATTCCTGTGCCAGGAAAAGGGTGCTCGACTTCTTTTTCCTCTACTGGCTTTGCCCTCCCCTACATATTTTTTTCTCTGTTCTTCCAAAAATAAAGATAACTTTAGCATGTGATGAGCATAGAGGTAGGATGGTATAGAGTGAACTATATAGGTCAAGTGGTCTATGTAATTCAAGAAAGAAATCTTGATTCGTCCATTTTAGACAACACACCTGAGGCATTTTAAGTTTATTTTTAATGTTTTACATTTATTATTTTTTTATTTATTACATTTATTGGTGCATTGTAGTTATACATTTTGATAAGTGTCAGGGTATCAGAAGCATGCATGCACACATTGCTCATTTAGCCCTTCCTCAAATCCCACCTTATTCCCTCCCCCTTCCCTCCTTTCTGTGCTCAGCATAGTGATCGACTCTGATAAGTTTGTGTATACACATCATCCACATTAGTGTATTTCCATCTTCCCCCCTCCCATCTCCCTCAGTTAGGTCACCTTATTTGCTCAACTAAAGTTTTCTCCTTCTTTGTCTGGAGTCCCTTCTAAGTCCCATTCTCCCTAGCTTCCACCTATTAGGGAGAACATCCCACGTTTTGCTCTTTGTGACTGACTAATCTCACTTAGCATAATGTTCTCCAGTTCCCTCCATTTCCCTGCAAATGATGTAATTTTGTTCTTAATATGGGCAGTCCACAGGCCTAGACATCCTCATGGACTGCTCCTAGAGGAGCCTGGGACACCTGAGCTCCATGCTGCAGCACAGTTCCTCAGCAGGTGCTACTGCTTCAGCCACCAGGCGTTCACTGTCCTCTGTGTTTGTTTGTCAATACCTATTCTGTTTGTCCATACCTTATAGGTTACCTCTGTTAGCCGTTTCTAGATTAAGTGCTCTACCAATTGTAATGGGAGAAGGAGTACATTGTAAGATTTGCCATCATAAAGACCTTTTAAAGTCAAGACAATCCCAAGGGAAATTTTAGGAAATTTTCTCCTTTGATGGCAATAGGGGAAGCTTATCTTCCATTTCTAAGGGTCACATCATCCTATGGAGATAAACTTGCCTTGCTTTGTTTATAGTTACAGTCTTCTCCCTCGAACCCAACTAAAATTATTATTTTTTCAACTCCACCACTGAATCTACCAAATTAAGTGTGCTCCCAATTATGCTTTAAGGACAAACAAGTACAGGCTATTATATATTGTAATGGCTGAAATTACCTAAATTTGTTCTTTGCCACTATTTCTTATGGAAACATTTATATCAGCATATGTGTTTTTAGTTTGTATATGCCTTTTCAAAAGCATCTCCATTGGGCATGTCAAGGAATGCCTATTTAGACTTTGTAAACTTCAAAGTTCTGGCCAGCATCTACTTCTGCTTCCCGTGTCCTGGTGCTCATGTCTTCTGTACAGAGAGACTGAAAATTAATATATGACTCACCTTCTAGTTACATCTTTAGGACATTTGTCATTTTCTGCTACAGAAAAGTATTTATATGTAAATACATAAATATATTGCTAATAGTAGTCCATGAAGTTCATTTTAGGATATGCAATGTTTATCTTCTAAAACCCAGAGAAAAAAATAATCCCTTCATATAGTTAAGGAGAAAGATAGGTTGAACTACTGTTCAGTTGGCAGTCAGTGTCCTCGTGACCAGATAGAGTTGATCAGACGTGTTCCTACTGGATGTGCTATGATTATGAAAAAGACATCAAGAAATTATCCAGAGCAAGGGCTATTTCTGTTTCTTGATGACTCAGGTACACCTAGTTACACCCGTAGCCCAGAAACACAACATGTTTGTGTGCTGGCTTTGTATGGAGCTGGAAGGCCTCCAAGTAATGTGCAAGTGGCAGTAATCCCTTGAGTGCTGGGTTGCTTCACTGGCTTCTTAGTCACCCTTTGGAAAATAGCCCTCTAAAGTCACCGGTGACTGCCTTCTAATCTAGACAAATCCAGCAGTAATTTTTCTCTGTCCTCATTCTCCTCATTTCAATAGCATTTGGCATTTCTAACTCTTACAGCTTCTCTTTCATTTTCCCCTCTTTCCACTTACTGTATTAAAAGTGGGTATTCCTATAGGATAATTTCTATTTATTCTGTTTTTCTTTCTTGAAGTTCTTTTGAAATAAGGAAAGAAGAAATGTTGTTGCAGATTACACCAGTTAGCATTAGATTTGACTGCAAGGAACAGAGATCTAATGTAAACAGAAGAGCAGCACAATTCATAATAGCCAAATTATAGAACCAATCTAGGTGTGCATCAACAGATAAATGGATTACAAAATTATGGGATATACCTACGATGGAATTCTACTCAGCAATAAAGAAGAACAAAATTATGTTATTTGCCGGGAAATGGATGGATCTGGAGAATATCATGTTAAGAGAGATTAGTCACAGAAAGTGAGAAGTCATGTTTTCTCTCATTTGTGGAAGCTAGAGTGTAATCAGGATACAAGAAGGACTTTAGATGATGGAGGAGAAACCCCAGTGAAGTGATGGAGTGGTCTAGGGGAGGCTAGGAGGGGAAAGAGAATTAATGAAGCAAACACTTCCATTGACATTATGCACATATGTGAAATTATCAATGCCAATCTCAATATCATGTATGAAGGAGAGGGAGTAGAGAGGGAGCTGGGGAAAACTCACCAAGTGCTATGTGCATGTATGGCCCTATCATTCTGAACTATATTATGTAAGACTACAAAGCACCAATAGAATTATATATAGATATATAGATATATACGCACACCTTTAAGTGTGTGTATATATACACTTATATAAGTATATATAAACCTTAAGTGTGTATATATATACATATATACTTATATAAGTATATATGTTTATATATACACACATATATTTTCTCTCATATATACACACATATATATATGTATATATGAGAGAGAATCCTGGGTGACAGAAGCTAAAAAGAAGAAGAAGAAGAAAACCTGTAAAAAACCGGAAAGTAGACAATCTGGACATGACAGCTGTGTTCCATGAAGTCCTCAGAGTGCTAGACTCCTTCCACTTTTCTGCTCCAGTGTCATGATACTGCATTGTCCTTTTATAGTCATATTCCAGGCAGAAGGGTAGAAAAGGGAAGATAAAAGAAAAAAAGTCAAGGTAGGGGGGATATGTACCAGCTGTTTTCAAGGAGGTTCTTAGAAGCTGCTTTATAGACATTTCCAAATATGTCCCTTTGGCTAGAACTTTGTTACCCATTGATACTACCTTCCTGCAATGAAGGTTAGGAAAATTAGTCTTTATTCTAGACAGCCATGCACCCATATGAAAATTCTATTACTCTTGTAAAATCATTCTTCTACATTTTCTTTTAGCAGTTTGAATATTTTATTTTCACCAGAATATGAGTTACCTCCTTGGAGCTATTTTATTTATAGTATTAGATAAGAAATCTAATTTGACTTTACTTTCCTATTAGGTAATTAGTGGAGTAACCTTTATCAATTTTCTCCCAATGAACTATTAATGGTAGTACTGACCACAAGTTTCCCAAGATGTATGTCTCTATCCCTATGCTGTCTATTCTAGAGTTTCCGTGTCTATTGTCTTTCCCAATGCCAATACTACATACTGTCTTCATTATTAGGTGGAATCATGAGAAATTGTCAATATTTGTTTTGACTTGCAAAAATTCTAGTTTCATATACTTCAAAGCTAATCCAGTAGTTTCATAATAAGCTTTGTTATTGCCAATTTGTTTCCTGTTTTTCTCATTCATACTTTTCTTCCTAAGGAGAACTTTGGTTATTATTGGCATTCTTGCTCTTTTACATAAATTTTAGAATCAATTTTCCAGAAAGAATGCGTTTAAAGCTGGGCATGGTGGCGCAAGCTTGTAATCCCAGTACTTGGGAGGCGGAGACCGGAGGATCCGGGTTCACAGCCAGCCTCAGCTACTTAGTGAGGCCCTCCGCAACCTCATGAGACCCGGTTTCAAAATAAAGGATAAAAAATAGGGCCGGGGGTGTAGCTTGGAGGTATAACCCCCCTGGTTTCAATCCCCGGTACCACAAAAAAAAAATGCGTTTAGCATTTCAATTTGAATTTTGTTGAATTTATGGACAATTTTGTGGGGTGATTGACAGTTGTTTGGTATTACATCTTCCTATCTGTGAACAAGGTAAATATTTCCATTTATTTAGAAATTAATTTTGTTTGCAGTCTACTAAAATAAAAAGATAACTAGTGTTAACATCTCCAACCTGGGTGAGGGCAGGTTTGTCATTATGAATTTCCAGGGGAGATTCATTTCAGACTGAGGTCTTTCTTCCCTTTCTGGTCATAACCATTTAAACCATCTAGATAGCTGCTATCAGAGATGCCCATGGGCACTGAGTGATGCTAGAACTTCTTTACATTCAGTTTCAGGTTTGTTTAGGCATTAAAAAAACTGAACTTCTCTTACTTTCTTCGTTGTTTTTATATGCATTTTAAAGTTCATTTGTCCCAGAATTTGTTTTTTTGTGGGTTTTTTTTTTTTTTTTTTTTTTTTTTTTTTTTTTTTTTTTTTTTTTTTTTTTTTTTTTTTTTTTTTTTTTTTTTTTTTTTTTTTTTTTTTTTTTTTTTTTTTTTTTTTTTTTTTTTTTTTTTTTTTTTTTTTTTTTTTTTTT
>PVJS01013762.1:0-41545 GCA_004027185.1 Glis glis | reverse complement strand
CCACGAACCCGGATCCTCCGGTCTCTGCCTCCCAAAGTACTGGGATTACAAGCGTGCGCCACCACGCCCGGCTTTTCCCACCCCTTCTAACAACAGACACATGTAAAGACACAGATGCTATGTATCTGTATTTGTGCGAGGACACACGGGTCTCCCCGACTCTGAAGAACAGCCAACTGTGGCATTACTATTAGGTTCACACATCCGCTGTTTTACTGACAACCCAAGTGTGGAGGCTGGAACATATGTTCATCAATGTGAGGGAGGCAATTTTGTCTTGATAGTTTTCAACCTTCTCCGTCCTGGGCCCTTTTTTCCTCCAATGTAACACCTATCTATTACCACAATGATGCTGCACAATGGACAACCTCCAAAACTCAGTGCATACAAAATATACACTTACTTAGCTCATAAGCCCAAGGCATTCAATGAATGTGGATGGCTTCTGGCTGCCCTAGGATGGCCTCAGCTGCTGCTCCTTTCCTTGGATTCATATCTTTTAGCCTCCAGCAGGCATGTCCAATTGCAAAGTTGCAAAAGCCACCAAGCACAAGCACCTGCACCTCTCGAAGCTCCACGTGCATTTCATCTGCCCCACTGGCCAAGGCACGCCACATGGCCATGCTTACAATCAAACTGCTGGCGAATGTAAAGTCGTCCCTACTCCCATCTGAGGTTTTTTTTTTTCTTGCGGTACCGGGGATTGAACCCAGGGGCGTTCTACCTTCGCGCTACGCCCCCGGCCCTATTTTTTATACTTTATTTTGAAACCGGGTCTCACGAAGTTGCAGAGGGCCTCACTAAGGAGAGAGAGAGAGGGAGAGAGCTGAGGCTGGCCGCGAGCCCGGATCCTCTGGTCTCTGCCTCCCAAAGTACTGGGATTACAAGCGTGCGCCACCACGCCCGGCCATCTGAGGTTTTACTTTTGGCAATTTCAGGTACACAAGGTCAGCGAAGGTCTGAAAATAGTAAATGGAAATTCCACAAATAATCAATTCATAAGGTTCTTCTGAGTAGCATGATGAAATGTGAATCATCCTTTCATCCATTGTATCCACATTGTATAAGCTACCCTCCCATCGGTCAGTAGCCATTTTGGTTATCAGTTAACTGGTGCAGTATCACAGTGTTTATATTCAAGTAAATCTTATCTTACTTAATAAAGGCCCCAAAATTCAAAACTAGTGATGCTGGTAAGACATCTAGTAAGACAACTAGTGATGCTGGTAATTGGGATAGGCCAAAGGGAAGACATAAAATGCTTCCTTTAAGTAAAGTTTCTTGACGTAATACAGAAAGAAATAATGTCAGACGCTGAGGTTGCTAAGGTTTACAGCATATTTTAAGAGAGACCACATCCACATGGTATTATTACAGCATATTGTTATAATTGTTTTATTTTATTATTAGTTGTTATTAATCTCTTACTGTGCCTAATTTATAAACTAAACCTTATCAGAGATAGGTACACATAGGAGAAAACATAAGTAAAGCGTCGCATGTATAGGTTCAGTACTCTCTGTGGTTCTGGGCGTCTACTCGAGTCTTGGAATGTTTCCCCTATGGATAAATGGGGACTAGTCCACCCCACCTCTTGAAGAGGAAGCTGCAAAGCCTCATGGGAGAGGGCGTGTCTAGAGGGGGGTGAAGGACGGGACCATGGATGCAAGTGTGTGGGGCTCACACGGAGCTTTCCTGCTCTCTTGTCCTTCCTCTGCTGGCTCCCTATTTTCGAAACAGGTTCTAAAGCCTTTCTAGAACAGGGAAAGTTTTGAAAAGAGTAACAAAAGTTTAAAATATTATTCCTCTTAGTAGCATTTAAATTTTGACTGGGAACAAATGAATTTTGGGTAAAGGCAGGTCTCTCTACCAGGATTCCAGGCGGCAGAGAGGCAGCCGCGGGGGGCATTGTGGGAGAAGGGGAAACTGCCTTCTCATTTCCCCTGGGGCAGGCAACTTAGGTGGTCCCCGGCTTGGCCAGTTGGCGGCAGGAGTGGAAATGGAAGCGATTTACTCAGGGAACCCTGACCGCAGGCCTATTAAACTCCCTTGGAAGCCCTGACAGCGCTCCACTTCGCTCCCATGAAAACGGCTGGAGCTCCTGCCAGCTGGTGGGCCTGGGAGTGACCTCCTTCTCCACCTATTCCCACATTCCAATTTTGCCAACAAATACATTTGTCCTGCAATTGTCATAGAATTTACTGAATTCAGAAAAGTCCCCAGACATTCAGTTCACTGATGCTTTTCAAAACAGTCTCTTTGTGTGTCTGTGTTGTACTTTGAGAATCAATGCTCAAGCTAAAATACATCTGTGTGTCCACAACGTCTCACTTTCTGTATATACATTCTGCATCTTTTTGGGTAATATTGCTATTTCTGGCATCTGCATGCCCAGCAGTGAGAGTAGAAGTAATTGATTCAGCCAGGCATGGTGGCGCACGCCTGTAATCCCAGTGCTTGGGAGGCTGAGACAGGAGGATCACAGGTTCAAGGTCAACGTCTGCAACTTAATGAGGCCCTGTTTCCAAATTAAAAAAAAAAACAAAAACGTAAGGGTGAAGAAGAGCCAGGAGTGGTGGCACACACCTATAATCCTAGTACTTGAGAGGCTGAGACAGGAGGATCACAGATTCGAGGCCAGCCTCAGCAATTTAGCGAGAGTTTCAGCAACCTAGCGAGGCCATTTCCCAGCAAATAAATAAATAAATAAATAAATAAATAAATAAATACATACATACATACATACATAAGAGGTAGAATGTCCCTGGGTTTGATCCTCAGTACCACACGCACACGTACACACACACACACACACACAGAAAGAAAGAAGTAATTGGTTCAAGGAATTCTGTGTCTCTGACTAGGAAATCGTGCATATTTTTTAATTATTTGTTGCTGGTGTGACTGAGAAGTCTGAGGGAGCTACCCCTGTGCGTTCTCCAGCCCGCCCTGAGCGCCCATTCGCTCGCCTCATTCATCCAAGATCAAAGCATGGCATGGGCACACCTGTCAGGGTTGCTAAGCTTGACACTGCTCATCCAGAGATGAATGAGGTATGGATTTGGTTTCTAGAAATTCTGCCCACTGAACACAGCCAATGAAAGAGAGAGAATTCTGAGCTACGTGACCAATAGTTCTCCATCTTCCAGGTGTTCAGAGACATTTGTTCGAGCAAAACTGTACAGACTGTAGAAAAGTGGAAAGGCAGTCTGTTCCCCTCTCCTCTCTCCTCTCATCCCAGAGAACATGAAGGCTCTCCTCCTCCTCCTCCTCCTCCTCCTCCTCTTCCTCCTCCTCCTCTTCCTGTTTCATACTGGGGATTGAACCTGGGGGCGTTTTACCTCCGAGCTATACTCGCAGCCCTATTTTATTTTTTTATTTTGAAACAGGATCTTGCTAGGTTGCCAAGGTTGGTCTTAAACCTGTGATCCTCCCGTCTCAGCCTCCCAAGTACTGGGATTACAGGTGCGCGCCACTGTTCCTGGCTGGACCAAGGCTTTTGATGCTCAAAGTTCCCACCATTACACGCTCTCTCTCCTTATCCATCCAGCTTCAGTCATTCCATTTACTTTGATTCAGAGGATGAAAATTCCCCAGGTATGTCAAAACTCTGCCAGAGTTCAGCCTCTGTCTGACAAGTGAGGGTCCCCTGTGCTGTGTGCCAGGGGCTGCGGAGACCCTAGTTCCCACAAAGAAATCCCAGGGCTACACATCTACACAAAGCCCACAAGTCCATAGACGAGGGGAAACTAATACTGACGGACAAATTAAGGACTTAGCGGAGCGCCACAAGCCTTTGGAACCCATCGGTTGTTTCCCCTAGTTAAAGTCACTCAAACACGCTCACATTTATATAAACACCAGCACTTTTCTCAGCGAGTCTGTGGGATTTCTGAAATGTGCATCTATTTAGTCTGAGATGAAACACTGGTTGTAGGATGAAAACAAATGAGACGTGCATTCCTCGGCTCTCGACGTCAACCACAGACCCCAGTCCCAGAAAGAGTCATTAAATCACGACGCGTGCTTAAAATAACAAATGTGAAATGATCATATAAAAAAATGTTCCAGGACATTCAACTTCCACATGATCCCCTTCTGAACTTGGGTCTGGATATCATTTGGGTCTCTTGAAAACAAAAGAGACCGGCAGGAGGTCCAGGGAGAGGATACAAACAGGCCTCCGAGTGGGAACAGGCCCAGCGGGGCCACTCGGTCCCACGGGACGCTGCATTCCTAACAAATAGCTTTTGTGTGGACCTCAGAGTCCAGAATCGGCTTCAGAATCCCATAGATATCTTCTTTTTATTTTCCTAAAGATGCTGAGAAAATGCAGGATATACAGGGTTCTCATGGGCCTGGGAGCAGGCATTCCTTTTTGGACCCAGGAGGGACAGGTCACTGTCTTCCCTCCAAGGGCAAAGCAGGCCTTGAGCAGAGGCTCTCGGCTCCAGAAGCAGGACGTGCGCCCATCGGCGTCACCTGCAGACCCCACCGGAGGAATGTGGACCTTCTGGCCCTTGTGCCTGTCTGCGGACCCCCGCCATTGAACGCCAACCAGCTATGCAGCCCCCTCTGCAGAAAGTCATTGCAACCAAAGCCCCAAATACTTGAGAACATACCTCTGCCCCCTCTCATCAGCAGGTCAGATACATTTTCATAACCGTCTAGTAGTGCTATTATATTCAAAAACTACTTTCTGATTTTAATGGTGGCTGGGTACTTACAATCTGTAATAGGAAATCCCAAAGAACATTGCAGGACGCAGGGTAGCCTCACCTCTGCCCCAAGGTAGCAAAGGGTGGGATGTGATAGAAGTAAAAATCGAGTCTTAAGAGGAATGCTTAGCCGGGCGTGGTGGCGCATGCCTGTAATCTCAGTACTTGGGAGGCTGAGACAGGGTGATCACAGGTTCGAGGCCAGCCTCAGCAACTTAGCGAGACCCTCAGCAACTTAGCAAGACCCTGTTTCAGAATAAAAACTAAAAGCAGCTGGGCCGTACCTCAGAGGTAGAACACCCCTGGGTTCAATCCCCAGCACCACAAAAAGAGTTCTGCTTAAAGAATGAGGCGTTTACTGCCGACAACAAAGGTAGACGACAGAGCTTCCTTCGACTGAGGCACCACCCTGTGCAAGAGGGAAAAGCTCTTATTTTCTTTGGCACCAGAGGATAGACTCAGAACAGACCGGAAGCGGTTATAAAGATCCAGCTTCGCATCAATACAAAAAGAACATTCTGACAGAGTTCAGAAAAGCAGTGGCCATCCCCATGGAGGGAGGGGTCCTGTCTTTGAACTTGGTCCGGAACTGCTGGAGCAGCCCTGCAGGGGCTCTGGAGGGGGTCTGTCCTTCCCACCATGTCCGATGACCTCAAGGTTCCTCCTAAGAGGTGATTTTTTTTTGTACTGGGGATTGAACCCCGGGACCCCCAACCCTTTTTATTTTTTATTTTAAAACAGGGTCTCACCAAGTTGCTGAGGGTCTCCCTAAGTTGCTGAGGCTGGCCTCAATCCTGTGATCCTCCTGTCTCAGCCTCTCAAGTACTGGGATTACAGGCCCTGTGCCACTGGGCTAGGCTGCAAAGGGTGAATTTGAGGTTTAGAAATTGGCCCTCAAGAGACATGGCCGCTTTCCCTGCTAACAGGCAGGGAGTGGGGTGGGAAGGAAGAGGGCTCATTTGCCAGTGTGTCTGCAGGATGAGTTTTTTGTGTTGGCAAGCAGGGATGCTGTAAACAGTTTCCTCCTCCATTCCATATTTGCACAAACAAATGTGTTTTTACTGAAACTAATGTAAACATGTGCTCGCTCGCTAATGAACGAGCTCACCCGAAGCGCTGACTCACCAAACAGACTTCCTTCTTCAACACAGAGCTCAGCCCGCTGTCCTAAACATGAGTCAACCAGAAGGCTAAACAAAACCAGTTTACATTTGTTTTAATTCTTACCTGTAGAAATTCCTGATAACAAAGCCAAAGGCTGGCACCTTCCAGGTAGGCAGGGAGGGGGACCCGGTAGGAAACAGGACAGTGGCTCCTGAGGGCACAGTAGGATGGAGGGCAGCACAAAGTGGAAAATCCCTAAGTGGCACCATGCCCCAGCAAGAACTTGACCTGGTCCCTCCAAGACTCTCAAGAATAGGCAGGGGGGCAGGTCCTTCTTAACCCGATGGGCGCACCGGTCACCAGGGAGCCAAAGGTGCCTAAAGGGTCACTTTTGTCAAATAATACCCCAACACCAAAAGGAAATGGAGTAGAAGACCACGTACCCAACAGTCTAGACACCAGCAGCAATAGCCAGAACCAGGCCAGAGGGCTGTAAACCTGAGCAATAGTGGTCTTTGGTTGGGTTTTTTGGTTTGTTTTGGTGGTACTGGGGATTGAACCCAGGGGTGTTCTACCTCTGAGCTACACCTCCAGCCTTTTTAACTTCTTTTTGTTTTTGAAATAGGGTCTGGATAAGTTATCATGCACTGGCCTTGAACCTGTAATCCTCCTGTCTCAGCCTCCCAAGTACTGGGATTATAGGCAAAGGCCACCAAGCTCCCCCCCTTTTTGGTACTTAGAATTGAACCCAGGGGCATTCTACCTCCTAGCTATACCCTGAGCTCTTTTTATTTTTATTTTTGAAACAGGGTCTCACTAAGTTGCCAAGGCTCGCCTCAACCCTGATATTTGCCTGTCTCAGCCTCCCAAGTACTAGGATTACTGGCATGTACCACTGCACCCGGCTCCAGTGATAATCTTCAAACCTGCACCACCATGATTCCGGAAGGATAGCATGCTCTGCTGGTGACACCTGGAGAAGCCCTCCTCGGCGAGCCAGGTAACTCCATCTAAGCACAATAATAGAGCCCCGCTGAGTTTATCCTGACAGACCAGAAGCAGCACCACTGAACACTGCTTCGTGGGGGGAGAATTTAATGTAGTTCACGAAACAAAGATCATTTTCTACCGTGCTGAAGAGACTCCAGATAAATCTAGGAAGGCAGGCATTTGAGATGGGAGTCGTAGCAGAGCGAGCAGATGATCCCGGCAGGTCTTTTCTAGAGGGAGTCACTTTCCACAAGTGGCTTTGGACAGATCCTGACGATGAGCGGTCTTGGCAAACCCTTCCCTACTCATCAGGAAGATCCCGGTCACTGTGCCACACGCGGCGTCTTCTACGGCTGCACGTTGGGGCCACAGCTCAAGAAAGAAGCGAGGATTGCAAATAGTGATTTTCAGAGTGGAAATCTACAGGAGAATCTTGTTGGTTAACTCGGTAGGCAAGGGAGTGTGTACCCCAGGGCAGGAAGAGTGCTCGGCTGGAAGGCAGGAAATGTGGGTTCAAATTTCTTTTCCTCGGTTTCTTACGGTTTCGGGCTCAGTCCATGTGAGGCCGGGGACCGCGGCTCTCAGGGCATGGCGATAGGAGGCGGAGAGAGGAAGAATACATGGGCTGTGCTCTCTACATCACAGAGGCCAGAGCAAGAGAGAGCAAGAGAGAGCAAGAGAGAGAGAGAGAGAGAGAGAGAGAGAGAGAGAGAGAGAGCAGGGTGAGGGGGGCCATATATAATCCCCAAGGCTGCAGCCCCAGGCACCATCTCCTCCAGCCACACCCTGCCGGCCTACCAGGTCCCACCCAGGTGAATCCATTACAATGGATTTATCCACTTCTGGGATTACAACCTCATTGACTCAATTATATCAACCCTGAATATTAATAAATGGGCTCTTTAGGGGACATTTGATATCTAATTCTAACAGGCCATCTTACTATAATGCCAAATGAGGATAAATATCTAGGCCCAAGGACACTTGTTCTTAAGGGAAAGTATAATCATCTTCATTTTCCACCCAGAGAGGTTACGTGGCTACCCTGGGTCACACAGCTTCTAAACTGCAGAACCAGAATTAGAGCAGGGATGGCTTTACCGTGAGCTAACAGAGCTTTGGTTTTTCTACTCCACTTTCACAAGCCCCGTCCAAGGCCTGAGGAAGAGCTTTGTATTTTGCCCAGAGCAATGGGACGCGTCACCACGTCCAGCTTGAATCCTCTAGACAACATCTTTGCTGCTTAGGGGCATTCTCTAGAAAGCGGAATCAGAGGCAAGATTAAAGCACTAAGCCTCGACTCGGGAGGTGCGGATCCAGAGGTGCCTACGAGCAAGTAAGACGATATAAGACGAGGGACTAGGAGGTGCCGTGAACGGGCGTGTGCTGGCCACTGGTTCACCGCGAGCCACAGAGGAGCCCAGCGGTGGCTTGGCAGGGGCAGAGCTCGTCTCCTGAGAGGCTGCAGGTGTTCTATTTGGGATCTCCCACAGGTGGGAGAAGGAGGGGGAGTCGGCTGTCTACCCGCCTCCATCTCCCAGCTCTCTCTCATTGGCCAAGGTTTACCACCTGGGAAAATGTGTTCCTTAACGCCTCCCAGGTGGGCTGCTGCTGCTCACTGGCGGTCCACATCACACGGGGTCGGGGTCGCATTCACTAGTCAGGGGGAGGAATGGCGACTGGCCTCTGTGAATGGTGCTGGGTGAGGATCCAGCTTGGCTTTTCTCCACAAGGCAAGCTACCCTCGACGGGCTGCAGCAGCTCGCACCGGGCACAGGAGCCCCTGGTTCCACACTCAGGAAGTCTACAAGCTGGTTGTTAAAATGCTGCTAGTTTGAAATAAGCATGGGAAAGCCAGGCGTGGTGGCGCATGCTTGTAATCCCAGTACTTTGGGAGGCAGAGACCGAAGGATCCGGGTTCTCAGCCAGCCTCAGCTCTCTCTCTTTCTCTCCCTCTCTCTCTCTCTCTCTCGCTCTCTCTACTTAGTGAGGTCCTCCGCAACTTTGTGAGACCCAGTTTCAAAATAAAGTATAAAAAATAGGGCCGGGGGTGTAGCGCGGAGGTAGAACGCCCCTGGGTTCAATCCCCGGTACTGGAAAAAAAAAAAAAAAGCATGGGAATATTTCTATCATGGAAATGAGCAAAATATTAGAAATCAGTTTCTCCTCCATGGAGAACTGGTTCACCAGTACACCACTGACATGATCTACTGAATCCTTGCTTCTACAATGATCTACATTGCTGCCTTTATCATATCTTAAGCTTCTACCTATAAAAAGATCTTCTACCTATAAAATATAAAATAGCTTCTACCTATAAAAAGGGCTGAGGTCCCTGGGCTATTCTGTTGGCTTCTCTGTTTGTGCCATACTATTTGTATTTCTCTAAAGCTTATCTCAATAGTTTGTAGACCAGAATCCCATTCTATATTCCCCTTTTACAAAGTTGACTTAAATCATAGACCATTGCATATTGGACTGTTATGCCATATACATTTTTTTTTTTTTTGCGGTACCAGAGATTGAGCCCAGGGGCACTCTACCTCCGGGCTACACCCCCAGCCCTATTTTTTATTCTTTATTTTGAAACAGGGTCTCGCTAAGTTGTGGTGAAAATATCTTAGAGAGATGAGACAGAATAAATACTTTTTTGACAAGTGAAAACTGAAAGAATTCGCTGTCAAAAAATATTGAAGAAAAACTTTTTAGGAAAAAAGGATAGAAGGTGGAAGTTTGGATGTGAACAGAGGAAAAATGTGGTTGGAATAATAAAGATGAAGTTAAATATAAGACGTTTTTCTAACCTCTTATATCTTTAAAAGATAACTGAATAAAGCAAAAATATTGACAATGTGTTATGGAACTTAAACATATGCGTAAATAAAAGTAATGACAGTAATAGCATGAAGTGATAGAATATTATTTGGAAGTATTCTAGTACAACAGTACTATACAAATATAATACACACATACATACATACACACTTGCTATAACAGAAGATTTAAATAAAATTGAGAATCTTACAATTCCTAAAATGTCTACGATACAATGGAAATCAATCATCTTGCCGTGAACTAGAAAAATCTCAACTTAAACGAAGACAGAAAATGAACAGATGTCAACGCTGATATCACACAGATGTTCAAATTATCTAACAAGGATGTTACTGCAGCCAGCATAAAGTGTTTCAATAGGCAATTAAGAATGTGTTTCAGGCAAATAAAACTATGAAGTCTCTGCAGAGAAATGGAAGACATACAGAGGAATAAGAAGAAACAAATGGAAAACTGAATCACATAACTGAAATTTAAAACTCTGGGGGTGGGTTCAGTAGGAAAATGAGACGACAAAAGAACAAATCAGAGAACTTAAAGATAGGGCAATACAAATTACCCAATTCTAGCCATAGACAGAACTTTTGTTTTGAAAAAAAATCAAAGTAGAAAATTCTTTGGGATTTGTGGTACTACAACAAAAGATCCAATATTTGTGTTAGGAAAGTTCCAGAAAGAGAGCAGGACTGAAAAGGTGTTCAACAAGTAATGACTAAAATCTTACCAAATTTGACAAAAGACATGAACCTAAAAATTCAAGAAGTTGAATAAATCCCAAACAATAAAATCCCAAAGGAATTGATGTCAAGATACAGCATACACTTGTAAAAACTAAATGCAAGCTGGGTGTGGTGGCATGTGCTTGTAATCCCAGTACTTGGGAGGCTGAGATAGGAGGATCACAGGTTCAAGGCCGGTTGCGGTAACTTAATGAGACCCTGTTTCAAAATGAAATATAAAAAATAGGGCTGGGGGTGTAGCTCAGAGGTAGAATGCCCCTGGATTCCATCCCCAGTACCAAAACAAAAACAGAAACAAAACAAAACAAAAAAGCCTAAATGCAAAGAAAAAACTTTGAAAGCAGTAAGAAAGAAATCACACTTAACAATATAAAAGAAATATAATTTGAATGACACACATTTCTCATCAGAAACCATGGAAGCCAGGAGGTAGCCCAGATTTTTCAAGGGCTAAAAGCAAAGCTGTCAACCCCAAATCCCACAGCCAGCAAAAGCGGTCTTCAGGAGTCACGGGGAAATCAATACAGTCACAGATAAAAGAAACTAAGAATTTGTCATGAGAAGCCTAGCCTTGAACAACAGCTAATCAAAGTTCTTGACATTGAAAGGAAACCCTCAAAGAAGGAATCATGGGAATATTAGGAAGGATGAAAGAACAGGGAAAAAGCAAAAATATATACAAATAGACTTTCTTCTCCTCTTGAGTTTTCTAAATTATGTTTTATTTTGAAGCAGAACTTACAACATTTTCTGACGTGTTTTTGATGCATGAACAAGAAATATTTTGATGCAAGAACAAGAAAAACATATTATAAATTGGGGAGGATAAAAGAACTTAAAGAAATAACATCTCAGCACTTCACTCAAGTTGGTAAAATAGCAACATCAATAGACTCTAATAAGTTACATATTTACATATAATACTTAGAGGAACCACCAAAAATCTATACAAAGATATGTGCTAAAAAAGCCACTATAGATAAAGCAATTCAAAAAGAAGTGTGAATAAATCATAAGTAGACGAGAAAGAAAAAGAAATTAAAAAAAACAGAGGAAACAAACCAAAAACAAAAAACTAAAATGGCAGACTTACGCCTTAACATATAATAATTACAATAAATGTAGACATTCCAATTAAAAGACACAGACTGGGTTAGTGATGGCCATTTCCTACTGACAATATTATTACCACCTCTTCTCTCACAATATATACCAAAGAGGCTGGAGAATAAGTATATTTTTAGTTACATAACACAAAATATAACTACTAACTTTTTTTATCTAGAAAGAGTACTTGAAGAGGCTCTGAAAGAGCTGAGAAACTAAGGAGTAGATGTTTTAAGAGTACCTAAAACTTAAATATTAAAATTTCACACGTGCTTTGTCTTGTAACACAAAGAGTACTAAATAAGTTACATTCAAATATCCTACTTATATATTTGAAAAAATTCGATACTTCTCATTTATTTTTAGAGGAAGTGGAAATTGTTTAAAATATGAGAGGTAAGAGCAAAGGATGAGCTATATATCCAGTTCAAATTACATTAAAACCCAAATATAAATTATGAGCCAGATGTGGTCGTGCATACCTGTAATCCCAGTACTTGGGAGGCTGAGACACCAGGATCCCAGGTTCAAGGCCAGCCTCAGCAACTTAGCACGACTTTGTTTCAAAATAAAAAATAAGCCAGGCGTGGTGGCGCACGCGTGTAATCCCAGTACTTGGGAGGCTGAGACCGGAGGATCCGGGTTCGAGGCCAGCCTCAGCTAATTAGTGAGACCCTCTGCAACTTAGTGAGACCCTGTTTCAAAATAAAGAATAAAAAATAGGGCTGGGGGCATAGACTAGAGGTAGAATGCCCCTGAGTTCAATCCCCGGTACCGCAATAAATAAATAAATAAATATAAAATAAAATAAAAAATACAATGGGCTGGGAATGTAGCTTGGAGGTAGAAGGTCCCTGGGTTAAATCCCTAGTACCAAAAAAAAAAAAAAAAGAATGGACATAACTTTGCCCTTTTGGACATTAATAAAATGGTATGCTGTATCCAAAAGAATATTGAGCTGACTAGGAATAAAATATATGAAAGAAAAATGTAGGGTTAGGGTTCCTGTCTAGTTTAAACTCTTGTACCAGCTGGATGTGGTGACACACATCTTTAATCCCAGTACTTGGGAGTCTGAGACAGGAGGATCACAGGTTCAAGGACAGCCTCAGCAACTTAGCAAGACTCTCAGCAACCTAGCAAGACCCTGTTTCCAAACAAAAAATAACAAAAGGGTTGGGAGTGTAGCTCAGAGGTAAAACGCCCCTGGGTTCGATCCCCAGTAACCCCCCCCCCAAAAAACCCTTCTTGTACCAACATCTAATCTACTACAGTAACAATGTGTAGTTCATACAAAAGCCTTTCACTACTGTGGAGCCTTGGGAAACTCAATAGCCATTCCAAGATTTTTCAGGCATCTGAAAAACACTACCGTCTCTAGCTCGTTGGGTTACACGGAGATCAGGGGACAGGTTTGCCGAGTCCCCTGCATTCTATAAGCTGGTGTATGTGTAAGTCACTGCTGCGCCTGTGACTTTAAGGACTGTCCTGAGATGGAAAGGGGCAGCCCTCAATTTTATTGATTTCATTTTCATCTGGTAACTTGACATGAGGATCTTGAGAAAAAGTAAGGCATAGAAAGACTGGTACTATTTTTGGGGGGAGTGATCAGTACAGAATACCTAAAATCAACAAGGAATAGTTTTCCGTACAGTTTAAAGTCAAATACCAGGCAAGCCCCCGGATTTCTGTGTTCCTAAGAAAAGCCCCAGTGGAACCATATGCAAATGAGGGCGCAGTGAAAGGCGCCGGGTCCAGGCCGCTTGCCCGCTGAATGGCTCTTTAGAACCGCAGGAAGCCTATTCAGTGTTTTCATATTGAAGCCAGTTCTCACAGACTCCTCCAGGCAGGCAGCCCCGGCAGCGGCAGCGGCAGCGGGGTGGGAGCTGAGGGCCCGGCCCTGGGAGCCCCGAGACTCTCCCTAAGGGGCTCTGTTGAGGCACAAGGGGGAGGCCATCTGTCTCCCCAGTGCAGAGGGCACAGGGCACGCTCAGCCAAGAGGAAACCTGGGAGGAAGGGAGGCCCCGCAGCCAGCGCGCTGCTCTGTATGTCTTGAGACAAGCACATGCACATACACATGCGTGTGCACACACACACACGCATGCACACGCACACACGCACACACACACACGCATGCACACACACACACCTGTTCAGTCATCGGGATGCCCGATGTAAAGGTAAAACAGGTCTTGTGTGTCTATGCTTACACACATTTGTGTGTGTGTGTGTGTGTGTGGTACTGAGGATTGAACCCAGGGGCGTTCTACCTCCGGGCTACACCCCCAGCCCTATTTTTTATACTTTATTTTGAAACAGGGTCTAAGTTGCAGAGGGCCTCACTAAGTAGCTCAGGCTAGCCGCGAACCCGGATCCTCCGGTCTCAGCCTCCCAAGTACTGAGATTACAAGTGTGCGCCACCATGCCTGGCTATGCTTACATTTTTTTTTTTCTGAAAAATTGGTTAAAATAACATAGACTTCTATGAACACCAGGCGTGGTGGCTGGGAGGCTGAGACAAGAGGATTGGAGGTTCGAGGCCAGCCTCAGCAACTTAGCCAGGCCCTCCGCAAATAGAGCTGGGGTGTAGCTCAGAAGTAAAATGCCCCTGGGTTCAATCGTTGTAACACACACACACACACACACACACACACACACACACACACACACAGGTAGATAGACTTCTATGATATTAGACTTAGCAAGACCCTGTTTCAAAATAAAAAAATAAAAAAGGCTGGGGTGTAGCTCAGAGGCAAAATGCCCCTGGGTTCAATCCCCAGCACCCCCCCTAAAAAAGACTCATTAAAAAAACCTGTTCATTTTCACTAATAGATGTAAATGTCACAAAGTTAGTACTGTGCATGATAAAGTCAAGCTTGTGAAACGTTTCCACACATAATCCTTCCAAAGAGGAAGTAGAGGAACACTGCTCCCACCTTGTCAGAGGCGCAGTGAGGGAACATGAGGCCTCAGAAAGTATTTAAGACCTCCCTGATCTATCCCACGCCCTGTTCACATAAGGAGACAGCGCCCTACTTGGGAGGCTGAGACAAGAGGACCGCAGATTCGAGGCCAGCCTCAGCAATTTAGTGAGGCCCTCAGCAACTTTGCAAGATCCTGCTTCAAAATAAAAAATAAAAAGGGCTGGGAGTGTATCTCAGAGGTAGAATGCCCCGGGTTCCATCCCTGGTACAAAAAGTAAATAAAAATAAAAATAAGTCAATGTTCATGTGCTGACTTGGGCTACCCATGCTAAGAAAAAAAGCATCTTTCCTGAAACAATTGAAAGTGATACCAATTCAAAAGCAACTTATCTTTAGTTTTAAGATACATTGAGATGCCATTGCTTTTCTTGATGCATTGGATACCTTTGAAAATGGAAAGCGTCAATGAATTTTGGGTTTCACCTACTTCAAGTTAAGAATGTGGAAGAAACGAAAGTTTGCAGATCTGGAAACTTCTCATTTTTCTAGGTTTTAGTTGCCCTAGCTCCTCTCTCTGCCTCCTTCTCTCTTTGTCTACTAATCTAGCGAATCGCTTTTAGGAAGAGACGGGGCTCCCGTCAACCTCTCTGCCTTCTAGCTGGTGTGTCCGGGCTGCGGTGACAGCAGATTCTGTTTCCTCGCCTGTAGTCTTGATTCCAGAATGATCGTGCTGGGGAGGGGAGGTGGATCTGGGATATAGAACCAAAGCTGTACCCAGGAAAACAGCTCAAAACCAGGATTTGGACCAGGATACCATCAACAGCAGCAGCGGTTCATCCTCAGGATTCTGTGCAGCCCGCGCTATTTTTAATAACCGGCTTAATACGTGCACTTGTGAATATGGGTTTATACACTGCATCCGGGCACGCAGCAAGGCACACGGTACCAGCGCCCAGGGGCCATCAAGATACTGATTCTGCTCAGTAACGGGCCATCATGGTCTCGGGCCTGCAGAACAAGGTCCAGACTCTTCCCTGGAACCCAAGGCCCCCATCATCTGAATCCATCCCCGCCATATTGTCCCACCTGGCAGCTCCTGGGCGTGAGGGTCGGCCATCCAAGACGTGCTCTGTTTGCAACAGCCAGGACCCGGCAGAGCACTGCATCTTCGCCGGGCTGTTCCTTCACTGAGAAGCTCCTCCCCTCTGTGGTCAATGGCGCTCATCCTCCTTGGCCCACACCTAAGCAGAGGACCTGGTAATGGCATGACGGGTGCACACCCTCCTAATGGCAAGCTCAGAAGAGGCTCCAGGGGTGACCCCAAAATACCCTACTTCTCCTCAGCAGGATGTCATCCGCCGCCCACTAATGAGATAAAAAGTGGAGAGGCTACAAACAAGGAAATAAAAATGCATCTTAAACATACGAAGAAATGTTTCATCTTACTCATAGCAGGGGAAATGCTCAATAAAATCCCAGAGAGACAACTTCTAATCTAGCAATTTAACCAAAATAAAGTCGGATAAAATAACTGTGGGAAAGGGACACTGTCATATGAAATCAGCAAGTTTGTAAATATGGGATGGATATCTGAAAATACCTATCAAATTGTAAATACATTCATGCTTTGACCCAGAAATTTCACTTCCAGGACTGTGCCCCACATATATATTGGTATGCATGGAAGATGATACAGGCATAAAGTTACTTACTGTGTCATTGTAATGGCAGAGTGCAACTGACTGAAGGTTCATTAATAGGAGAGTGGGTCAATATATTATGGTGTGTTCTTACGATGCAACTACAAAAATAATATATGCTGACGGGGAAATCAGCAAGATTTATAATTAGATATAGACTGGATAGGTAACACTAGAATGATGGGAATGTGTATTTGTATTTATTTTTGTATGAGCATGAAGAAAATCTCTGAGAGGACACATACATGCACACACAATAGTAATTACAGTCACCTGTTCATTTTGTTCTAATTTGGAGGAGGAAACTGGGTAAGATAAATAATGTGGTAAGAGGAAGATTTTGATTTTGATTTGTAAACCTTGATAAGGTACCACCTAATAAAAATTTTTTTTCAAATACTTGTCATTTCTTGGACTAACTCCAAACATTGGAAATAACTGGCTGGGGTTCCTTACTGAGAATTAGGAGTCTTCTTCCGGGCTCGTTGGGAAAGTTGTCATGATTGATTGCCTGCATACACATTGGTGAACGAAGAGGGGAGGGAGGGAAAGAGAGGACAGCTTTAGCCTTCGTCATACAGGCTTCGTCAAACAGGGTCTCGCTGAGTTGCTAAGGATGTCGCTAAGTTGCCAAGGCTGGCCTCGAACCTTCAGTCCTCACTCAGCTCCCAAGTGCTGGGATTACAGTGTGCACCACCGTGCCCGGCAAAAGGACCCTTGTAACAATGTCAGCTGTGCTTATTGCCATCTGGTTTTCCTTTTACTTGAGGAGAGTGGCCTGTTTCTTGGGACGCACTGTGGGATTGCTTCATTGTGGTGTTCGATGATTCGAGAAACAAGCATGGTGTCCACTTAACTCACGATTGCAGTGAGATGCCCCATGGGAGAAGAGGGGGCATGGATCCAATGTCCACCCCCACCCCAGGGAACTGCGTCCCCTCGGAAGTCACTTAAACCATTGGGTTTCGATTTCTCTCTGTGACAAGTGGAATCCGCCCTGCCATCCTGCTCTTTCTCCCGGGATGTGGCCGGATCCAATGGGACCACGTCAGGGCTTCGTGGTCAGTAGGGAGTGACATTCTGCTGGGATGGCAGCCCTCTCTGCGTCACCTCCCAGGGGGCAGTGGCCTGAGCGCTCTGCGGTGGAGCTGTCGCTCCCGGCCCTCCTCCTCGCGGTCGTGGGTCCCGTGGGGGGCCTGCTGGGGGACATTTGGAGCCAGACCCCACCCACCTGGTGATATTTCTAGCTTTGTGCCAGACAGGGGTCTTGTAGAGGGCGGAAGAGCCATGTTATATATGACAGATTATTCGATAATTCCTGCAGTGGAACCAGGAGCTCAGAACTGCCCCTTGGAAGAGGATGTCTCCTCCCAGAGGCAGCTCGGTAGACTTTGCACCCCAGACCCATGTGCCCTGGTGCTCCGGGTCCTCAGCGGGGGCAGATGATGCACGGCCTTGGTGTTTTCAGCAGACACCTATTCGTGGGCAGGACAATCCGCCCACACCTTTTAAAAACGAGTTTCTGAGCCCCCTTGACCAGGTGCGCACACTTCTCTCTGCTTGGAGATGTCTCTAACCCCAAGCGTGGTCTCGGGCACTTCGAGGTCACCCACGGCATGTAGAGCGGTGTGTCCTTGTGTCCTGGTCACTAAAGGACAGAGGCATTGAAGCAAGTAAGTTCGGGGCCCTGTGAGTGCCCCACTGGAGGGAGCAACCCTGGGAAGTTAACCCCATCCTGACACAGAACACTACATTTAACCCCAGGAAGGAAAAGAGGGACAACTCTGTGTCAGTCAGCAAACTCCTTAGCAAGAATTTACACTTGGTTTTGGAACATATCTCAGGATATTTCGGGTTGAGTGTCCCTTATCCGAAACACTTGAGACAAGAAGTGTTTGGGATTTTGTTGTTGTTGGACTCTGGAATATTTGCGTATATATAATGAGGTCTCTTGGGATGGGACCCACGTCTAAACATGAGATGCGTTTATGTCTCCTGTACACCTTATACACGCAGCCTGAAGGCGATTCAGAGTGTCTTCGGTGGCCCGTGCTGACTCTGGCCCATCGTGGGAGGTCACGTGTGGAATTTCCCACCGTGGTGTCACGTCAGGGCTCAGAAAGCTTCGAAGTTCGGAGCGTTTCAGATTTGGGATTTGTGGATTAGAGATGCTGCATGTGTGTGTGGAGAATATAAAACATGGCTGCACTAATGTCAAAGAAGGGTTCAGCTCTCATGTGTGAACTGAGGCCACGTGCACGGGCATAATGTGCACGCCCACGGTAAGTGCAATGTGAAAAGCCACGTGGGACCAGGACTCGCGGACACGACGCTAACGCCTAACAACCGTCCACCCCTGAGCCTCCTCTGTGGGGTCCGTTCCCACCACAGAGACCCTCTCGGCGGGTGAATTTTCACCGCTTAAGGGGGTAAGGTCAGACTGGAGACCCAGGTGCGGCCTTGTTCACAGGAGCCAAGCTCTTGTATTTATTTATTTATTTAGTACTGAGATTGAACCATGAGGCATTCTACCTTCAAGTTACACCCCCAAGCCCATTTTATTTTTATTTTGAAGCAGGGTCTCGCTAAGTTGCTGAGGCTGGCCTTGAACCTGCCATCCACTGGTCTCAGCCTCCCAAGTCCTGGGATGACAGGCGTGGACCACCACGCCCAGCAGTGGAGCTATTTTATATGTGCTCCATACATACGTTCCTGAATGTGTGTATGTATACTATATATGTATACACAATTCGTTTCTCTGTGTGATATACATAATATAATTATTATTGTTCCTTATTGTACTTAGATATGTTGGCTTCCCCAGAGCATAAGCTTTTTGAGTTGAGAAAAGTAAAACAGGGACTAAAATGAATGCCTTTCACATTTGTTTTGTATTGGTGTACTTTTATCCGTGCATTGTAATTAGACATCACAGCGAGGTTCAAAGTGATATAAACACAGGTGCACACTGCACCTGCCGCGTCCCCTCCGCATCCACCTGTGGCGATCAGCCTAGAGGACCTCAAAAGACTAGTGACAGAGCCACCCGGGACCGGACACTCCGCTCACACTCTCCACAGGACCCCAGAGCCTGCAGCCATGGCCAACTCAACCCCTCTGGCCCCTCTGCGTCCCCGGCCTGGGGCGCGGCTGGGAGCAGCACGCTCGCTCCTGTACCCCTGATTTAACATCGCCAGCCCCAGCGAATACCGTTATGTAACCAGGTCCCTTCTGTAGGGCTGGTGAAATGCCAAAGGTTTAACAGTGGTGTTTCTACCCAGAAAACCCGGCCACCATGACAAGAAAATAGAAGTCCCCCCCAGAGCCGGGGTCCCCGGATCCATGGCTATGATTCTCAGATTAAAAGGTCCTGGCGCTTCTGCGGCTGGCTGGGCGATCCTTTGCCACGCAGACCCATTGTCCCACTTGAATTTACCACAAATGGAGACTAAGCTCCTTCCATGAGCGCCTTCATTTATGCTAGGGCCAAGAATTCCCTGGCAACCGTGGCAGCCTCGCATCCTCGCCGGGACCCGCAGCCCCACCCCCACCCGGGCACACAAAAAGACCACTATTTTGTTTTTTTTGAGGGATTACATGGCAGGCAGAGAAAGAGCAGCCAAAACACGTGACATATGACGTGGGAATCCCGCGCAGAGCTAGGCCAAGCGGGGCGCTTTGAGTCTGTGGCTAATTTACTGCCGAGGTCGGCTTTGCTGGGGCTCTGGAGGGGCGGATGCCCCCCCCCCAGGATGACAGTAAGGCCACAGGTCCTAGAAATGCTCCAAGTGCCTCTCAACCCGACAACTCCAGAGTGCCTTGACTTCGAAATAAAATAAAGAGGATGCTCAGAGAAATCCTTACTGTCCAAAGCCCTCTGCCTCCCACCACATTTTCTGATGAGGCCTTTTTAAGAGTTCTATCTTATTCTAATAATCTTTATTTTTGTTATATATTTTAAAAATCCAGTCGAGGGTGGTGGCGCACGCTTGTAATCCCAGTACTTGGGAGACTGAGACCGGAGGATCCGGGTTTGCGGCCAGCCTCAGCTACTTAGTGAGGCCCTCTGCAACTTAGTGAGACCCGGTTTCAAAATAAAGAATAAAAAATAGGGCTGGGGGTGTAGCTTGGAGGTAGAATGCCCCTGGGTTCAATCCCCAGTACTGCCAAAAAAATCCATTTTTTCATTTATTTTCTGATATATAAAAACAAAAATTATACATATTAGTGAGTATTGTGCAGTGTTTCAATGCATGTGCACATTGCATAGTTTAAATCAGGTTAAACGTATCTATCCCCTCAAACATTTGTCATTTCCTGATGGTGAAACTTACAAAATTATTTTTTTTCTAGCTTTTTGAAGTGTGTGAGTGTGTGGTACATTATTGCTATCTGGAGTCTGCGCACTAGCACACTGGAACTTCTTGCTCCTGTCTGACCATAACTCAGTACCCATTCGCCAACCGCCCCCATCCAGCGTCCCTGACCTCAGCAGCCACCATTCGACCCTCAACTTCTAGAAAACCAGCTTTTTCAGATTCCACACATAGTGAGACAATGTGGTGTTTGTCTTTCTGTGCCTAGATTATTAAAATAATGTCTTCCAGGTCCATCCACGTTACTGCGAATGTCCGGATTTCGTTGTCTTCACGGGTGAATAGTACTCCACAGTGTACACGCACCACATTTTCCTTGTGCATTCATCAATTGATAGACACTTAGGCTGCTTCCATTTCTTCTTCTTTTTTGGGGGGGTGGGAGGTACTGAGGATTGAACCCAGGGGCGTTCTATCTCCAAGCTACGCCCCCCGCTCTTTTTTATATTTTATTTTGAAACAAGGTCTTGCTGAGTTGCTAAGACTGGCCTCCAACCTGCAATCCTCCTGCCTCAGCCTCATTTGTTTCTGTTCAGTAGTGCTTCAGTGAGTACAGCTGTCTCTTCAACTCATTTCATTTGCCTTTGGATACACACCCAGAGGCAGGATTGCTGGATCGTATGATAGTTCTATTTTTAATTTTTTGAGGAGCCTCCATATTGTTTTCCATAATGGCCCTACTAATTTACATTCCTTTAGAACAGCTTCGTTGCAAAGCTCTGAATCCAGCCATACCCAGGCTGGCCCGGTCCCTCGGCAGGACGGGGAGCAGGTGTCCACACAGGGGCTGGAGAAGCTCGGCCGAACCTCCCTCCACCAGCTTGGATGGTGGGTGCCAAAATTTTGTTAGATGAAGGAAATAGTTCTAATGTTCTATAGCACAGTCTTGCGACTACAGTCCACAATAATGTATTATACACTTCAAGACAGCTAGAGGAGAAGAGATTGAAGGTAGAACACGTAGAAAAAGAATATTTGACAAGACGGAAATGCTAAATACCCTGATTTGATCATCGCACATTGAATACATGTGTCATATTACAACATTTTACGCCATACATAAGTAGAAATGCTATGCCAATTAATTTTTTAATGAATGGACGAGTCTAGAGACTATTATGCTAATGGGATCAACCAGCCTCAGAAAGTCAAGGATCATATGTTTTCTGTCATATGTGGGAACTAAACAAACATAAGAAGCAAAAGAGACTTCAGTTAAACGAGGAGACAGACCAGCAGAGTCGTGGAAGGGGACTGGGGAAGGAGCTGGGAGGGGAGAACAAGGGCTAAGGAAGGGAACAGTTCAAAGAAGGTTACATCCTTACGAGGCTTCACTACCAATCTCACTAACATGCACGGGGGAGGAGAGGGGCGCCGGCTGGGATACGACGGGAAACACGCCAAGCGGTGTGTGCACGTATGAGTTTATCACTGTGATATAGAATTAACACTGAACCAGCCAGGCATGGTGCCACACGCCTGTAATCCCAGTACTCGGGAGGCTGAGACAGGAGGTTCACAGGTTCACGACCAGCCTCGGCAACTTAGTGAGACTCTGTTTCAAAATAAAAAATAAAATTGGGTTAGGGGTCTAGCTCAGAGGTGGAGTGCCCCTGGGTTCCACTGCCAATACCAAAAAAAAAAAAAATTACAAATATTTTAAAAATGCATAATTACATTGCACCCATAAAAGTATTCTTTTAAATCCACCCTTCTCTTTCCATGCCTGTGTGCAGAGTCCAGAGCAGGGCAAACCCAGACAATGGATTCTATCTCAGCCCACTCTTCCTCTGTTCTCAGAGACTCAGGGCCACCCCAGAGAGAGAATGGGACACTAAGAGGATTAGGACCCTGGAGGAGAGATACTAAAACAGGCAGGAGCTGAAGAGTGGGAAGCACCACTGGGGTTCACAGCGGTGACATCGCGGGTTCAGGCTCCATCTCACCTCCAAGTCTAGTGGCAGACCAGAGGCCCAAACGGGCTGAGTTTTAATTGTTTCTGTGTGGTCACCCCAATCCTCTAACTTCTTGGGCTTCCAAAAGCAATAACTAGTAAAAACAGTTTAAAAATGTGTCGTGACCTATCTTAAAATAGACTTATATTTTCAGGTACCATCAATTCATTAGTGGCTGTTTTTTAAAACTTGAAACAAAGTTAAATTCCATAATATTGCAAAAATAGAGGCAGTTTAATGAAGACTGTTTAATACCTGGGATTTGTGATCACTACCTGTCATCCTGTGGTTCAGAAATGGATTTTAAATTCAAGACAATTTGTCATCTACTAAAGAAAACTGAGCTGGGAAGCTAGCGGGGCACAACGATGCATGACTGTAACCCCAGTACTTGGGAGGCTGAGACAGGAGGTTCACAGGTTCGAGGCTAGCCTCAGCAATTTAATGAGACCATGATTCAAAAAAAGTAGGGGAAGGGAGAAGGCTGGGGGTATAGCTTGGAGGTCCAGTGTCCCTGGGTTTAATCTCCAGTACCAAAAAAAAAATCATGATTCTATCTAAAAATAGAATTAGATTTGCAGGTACCATCACTTTATTAGTGGTTGTTTTTTAAAACTTGAAACAAAGTTAAACTCCATAGTATTGCAAAATTAGAGAAGATTGTTTATACCTGGGATTGGTGGTCACGGCACATCATTCTCTGGTTCAGAAATGAATTTTAAATTCAAGCCAATTTATCATCTACTAAGGAAAACTGATCTGGGAAGCCAAAGATGACCACGTTTTTATTATGAGATTAATAATCTTGTAATTGTCATTACTGTGGCATTTTATTTCAGCCTTCACATCTGTAAAAACTTGCTCCCAAGCCAGGCGTGGTGGCGCACGCTTGTAATCCCAGTACTTGGGAGGCTGAGACCGGAGGATCAAAGGTTCACAGCCAGCCTCAGCTACTTAGTGAAGCCCTCCGCAACTTCGTGAGACCTGGTTTCAAATAAAAGGATAAAAAATAGGGCTGGGGGTGGAGCTCCAAGGTAGAATGCCCTGGGTTCCATCCCTAGTACTGCAAAATAAATAAATCAATAAATAAAATAAAATAAAATAAAGAAATCAAAATGAGGAGGAAATAACTAATGATGAAGAAAGATTAAGAATAAAATCGAAGACCTCTGGACCAGGGGCCCAATGCTTGCGTCCACTCTGTGTTGCCTTTAGTTTAGGGGTTTTGGCCATATTTTTTAAGCCATGGAAGATAAGAAATTTGGCTGCATCGTTTGTAAGAAGAAGCAAGGCGAGGTCTCAGCTGATATCTTCAGTAGTGTTTAGAAGGGTCATGTCATAGTTGCAAAGGTCAGACCCTTAGAACAGTGTTTTCTACGGGGGGGGGGCATTTATATAACAAGACTTGTCTGACAGCGGGACCCTGTCACCGTTTGGGTGTGAACATCTAAAAGGCTTGGTCCCCAGCCTGTGGCGCGACTGGGAGGTGCGGGGGACTGTTGGAAGTGGGGCCTAGTGGACAGGGAGGTCACCGGGGGCAAGCCCTTGGAGGGAACATTGGAACCCTGGCCCCTTCCTCTCCTTTTGGTTTCCAAGACACCATGAGGTGTGCAGCTTCTCCTCTACTCGCTCGAATCCGCCATGATGTTCTGCCTCTTCACAGGCCTAAAGGCAACGGGGTCAGACACTGAAACCTCTCAAGTGGTGAGCCAGAATAACCCTTTCCTTTTGGCCTGATGATCTCAGGTAATTTGTCACATGAAGAAAAGCTGACTGTTACGATTTGGATATAGAATGTCCTCGGACCTCATGGCGTACACAAGGCAGCCATGTTAGAGGCAGGCCTAGTTGCTGAGGAGGGGTCCCTGGGGGTGTGGCCTTGGGGACTATATATATAGCTCCTCCTCCTCCTTCTCCTCCTCCTTCTTCTTCTTCCTCTCTCTCTTTCTCTCTCTCTCTCCTTCCAACCTCTGTGATGTGAGAGCAGGGTCCCTCCACTCCTGCTCTACTTCCGAACGCCATGTCCTGAGCTCCACAGACTTTACCTGACCTAACATGGACTACAACCTCTGAAATCTCTAGAACTGAGAGCAAATAAATCTTCCTTCATCTAAGTTGTGGTCACCAGGTGTTTTGTGTCACAGCAGTGAGAGTACTTCCCGATACATCTGATTCCCAGAGCAGATGGTTCTCAAGGAAGATCCTTCCTACAGACCGTTCATGGTTCCCAGCCCTCTCATAAACCATTTGATCTAAGGGCTGAGACTCTATTGTCAACAAAGAAGCCCTGCCTTTGTGTCCCCACTGACCCGGGACAGGTGCTGACTCAGATTGCTTGTATGAATTCATAACTGTTTTTTTGAAAACTTAGCCTTAGGGATTTGCACTTAAAAGCCAGGTGAGGTGACACACACCTATAATTCCAGTACTTGGGAGGCCGAGACAGGAGGATCACAGGTTCACGGCCAGCCTTGGCTACTTAGTGAGACCCTGTTTCAAGGTCTGGAGGTATGGCTTTGAGGTAGAATTACCCTGGGTTAAGATAGAAAGAAAGGAAAGAAAGAAAGAGGAAGAGAAAGAAACAAAGAGAAAGAAAGGGAACTTTCACTTAGAATTTGCAACAGTCCTGCATGGGATAGTGACACTTGTTTCTGAACTGGGAGGACAGCCTGCTCTTCCTGTATCATCTCTCCAACCACCTGTACTGCTCAAGTGTGTGAATACAGTCACTCATGGGTGTGAGGTGAGGAGAGGGGTCCAGCAATTCCCCTCCATGGCCATTCAGGAGGACAAGGCCAGAGTGCTTTTGCCTTTCATGGCAAAGAATGCAAATCCCCTGAGAGAGAGGGAGAAGAAAGAGCGAGAGCAAGGCTAATATCAAGAGGTCTCTCTTGCTGGCAGCCTCAAGGACTCATCTGTTGGCGGCCAGGAAGCTCTGGCTGAGTCTGGACAAAGGAGCCCAGATGCACTGGCCACCGGCCGGCACCTGTGTAAATGTCTGTCACAGCAAGAGTGACCCCCACAGTCACCTCGGCCTCATTCAAGCACAGCTGCCCATCCACCTGAGCCTGGTCTCAGAGGCACGCTTGCTGTACTCCCTCCTCCCTGGGAGGCAGCCAGAGGAGTCTCCTGCTCACAGCAGCCCCGCAGCCCCATCATGGATGCCTCCCCAGCTCCAGCAGCAGGAAGCATCCCCCGACTCTGTCCTCATAGCAAAGATTCTCCTTGGAAATACCCGGGCTGGGAACTTTCTTCTGACTCATGAGCACTGTCAGCCAGGAAGCTCCTGAGCGCCGACTCCATTGTTTGCAAGGTCAACTCAGAATCCAAGTTTAAACACTCTGAAGAAAGGAGGAAGGCCCGGCACCTCTGAACTCCAGCAGTTCTTGAATAGCTCCTGTCACCAGCCCTGCTCCCTCCCCCTTCCTGCTTCTCCATCGCCGTCCTCCTCAGCGAGTGGAGGGAGCAATGGCCATGTGCCAGCTAATGCTAGGAAACACTTGGCAAGCATGTGCAGTGGTGCACACCTGCAATTCTGCTACTTGGGAGGTCAAGACAGAAGGATTGCAGGTTTGAGGCCAGCCTTAGCAACTTGTCAATACCCTCAGAAATCTAGTGAGACCCTGTCTCAAAATAAAAAGGGGTAGGGTTGTAGGTCAGAGGTAGAGTGTTCCTGAGTTTAATCCCCAGTACCTAAAAAGAAAGAGAGAGAGATAGAGAGAGAGAGAGAGAGAAAATAAAACGCTTTGTAAGTCAATCGATGCACAGGGACACATTAAGTGCTCACAAAATGCACATACTACCAATGAACCTCTTCTGCTTCTGTTTTCCTGCAGCCTAACACACAAAATTCTGTTTTATGGACCAGGATGGCATGGCATTTTTGGAGAGAAGGTGCATAGCACTGTGTGCATTGATATCTATTTACATGTTCCATGTTTAATTCCCCAGGGCCTGAAGTGGGAAGGATCCACTGGCCCGGAAGTGAAATCCAGGCAGCACAGCAGCGCAGGGGTTAAGGACATGTGGACTTGGGGCCCAGCAGGCCTGCTTGCGGATCTGAGCACCATTTGCAACCTGTGTGGTGTGGGCAGCCACCCAACTTCTTTGTGTCTCAATTTTTCTCATCTGAAAAAAATACTAATAATAGAACCAATGTTCTAATGATTCATGAGTATGAAATAAGTTAACATCAGTGAAGCTTTTAAGAAATGTTTGCGCTTGCATTATGTGTTTATTACAAATGTTTATGTAATAAATGGACGATATGAATCCGCATAAGCTGGACCTTTTGCAGTTGTCCCCTGGCCCCATGTGGGAAGTGGGTGGTGGTCTTTAGGAGCCAGTAATGGAAGGGCATGTTTATTATCCCATATTGAAGAAGATAACCTACATCAACTGAAAGATAAGGAAATTCCCTTTTTTTGGTACTGAGGATTAAACCCAGAGGCATTCTGCCTCCAAGCTTCACCCCCCAGTCCTTTTCTGTTTTTTTTTTTTTAATTTTGAAACAGGGTCTCACTAAGTTGCTGAGGGTCTTACTAAGTTGCTGAAACTGGCCTCAAACCTGCGATCCTCCTGTCTCAGCCTCCTAAGTACTGGGATTACGGGTGTGTCCCACCACACCCAGCTAAGAAGACAGCTTTTAAAATGCTCTTTTCTAAGGAAAGCAGGTGTGGCATGTCAGGGTGCACAGCCAACTTGTGAGTGCCAGAACACTAACACTGGAGTAGAGGGGTTACTTGGGGGCAGTTCCATGCCTCAAGGGTGTGGTCTATTCCCGGTTGAGTCATCAGCTCCTCAGGAAGGTGGCAGAACAGGGCCCACAGCTGGGTGGGGAGCTCCAGAGAGAACGTGGGCTCGTTCTGGATGAAGATGGCACAGGGGCACTTGACATTTGGGCCACTGCCCCCAGGGTCCATGCTGATGAGGGAGAGTGCGGAGAGGTTGACTAATGTCTGTACCACACCCGATGGGAGAGGCGGGCACTGGTGCTCCCTTCCTGCTGTGACTGCTGAGTTGGGGATGGCCATTCTCATCAGGGCAGCGCTCAGCAAACCACGGCATCTCTCAGAGTGGCAGAGCTCCGGGCACCCACAGGCAGTGGCTGGGATGCGTGGGGACTCTAGACAGCTGCCCTGTTGGGCTAACATTCTGCTGGTCCTATGGGGGTGGATTTGCATGCTTCTAGAGATAGTGAGAATCAGACTTTGCAGGCCTCTTACCGGTTCACAAGGCTTGAGACACATGACGTCCATGTTTGACTTGATATTCGTGATCCTCTAAATTGGTTATTACCCAGTCTCTTATTTACCGCTTTGGAAAAGGGAACTCAGAGCTGTTGAGCTACTGGTTTAAAAATGAGGCTCGAGGCAGGCAACAGTCCAATAATGTTCTGTCTGTATATGAAGGCACGACACCAACACGTGCAGGAGGAGCGGGGAGTGAGATACAAAGGGATCATGCATGGCATGATGTGCGCAGGTATGAACATACCATTTTGAATCACACTGTGTTGTATAATGTCAGTGCACCAATAAAAGTGTAACAAGTGACAACTGTTAAGAAGTAGATCTCATACTTGACTCCAAGTGTTATGATCCAGAATTCATGTTCTTTAGCCCCATTTCAGTGGATCATAATGAGACATGGAATAGTGAACACAGGCTAAATGACATTAATTAAAGAAGCAAAATTACCATAGAGTATGCAGCCTATAAAAACAGAGGGCTAACAATAGAAGTACGAAGAGAAAGAGGACCGGGGAAAGCAGAGTTAAATGGTTATTTGCTTAGCTCCTATTTAAGTGTATATGCATTCATCTTAAATAAATGTATGCATAGAAACTTCCTCTCTATAGATGTGGTTTTAAAATGGTTCTGCTATTACTAATTAGCCTCCCTGGTTTTTCTTGTTTTCTCACTTTCATTTCTCCTATTCTATGGAGAGACATGAGAAGACAGCAGAAGAAACCAATTAATGTGTTTTCCAGAAATCCATACCCAGAGAAAAAGAATGTTCTGGGAGGATGAGAAGAGTACTGGCTCAGCTCTACTAAGAGGTGTGCACTTGGGGTGTGTGTGGGGGACACTGAAGAAGACATCCCAGTGGTGAAAGCCAGCCAAGTAAACCTGGAACAGTACAGAGCTCCCAGAAACAGGATGGGAGCCACACTCTGTGGCAGTGTAGAAATTGTCTTTGTGTGTGTGTGTGTGGGGGGGGTCACCTTCACTTTCCTGCCCAACATCAAGCTCCCAGCCCTTTGAGGACGTCTTCCTTTGATCTCCAGAGCTCGTTAAGGGGAGCAGGAGGATGCTCATGGTCTTGAGGAATGGCAACAGCCAGGGCTGGCAGTCTCAATCTCTCCCCTCCGTGACCGTGCCCTGCCCTGGTCCAAGACCCACCATGCTGTTCACCTTCCCAAAGGACCCATCTCAGGCAGGGACATGCAGAGTCCCGGCCTGACCATGCAACTGCCCATCTTTCCCTCCTGCTCAACCAGAGAGTAAGAGGAGAGCCCCCAAGGGTGAAGAACCCTCATGCTACTCTAACTTGTTTTTAAAAGTGAATAACTTACAAGAGTTGTTGAAATCAAACTTTGGGATCAGATAGATCCAGGTTCCAGCCCCAGCTTGCCATCTTCTTGTTATCTGTGTTGGCAAATTGCTCATCTTCTTCCAATCTTAGTTTTTCCACAATAAGTGGAACTGACCCGGTAGGGTCATTGTGAATACTAAATAAAGACCGTGGTGGTGAATTTTATGTATCAACTTGCCTGGGCTAAGCGATGCCCAGATAGCTGATTAAGCATTACACACTTCTCAAAAGAAGAAATACAAACGAAATGGCAAATAAATATATGAAAAAATGTTCAACATCATTAGCCATCAGGAAGATGCAAATCAAAAGTACATTGAGATTCCATCTAACTCCAGTTAGAATGGCAACCATTAAGAATACAACCAGTAGTACATGCTGGTGAGGATGTGGGGAAATAGGAACTCTTAGACACGGTTGGTGGGATTGCAAATGAGTACAGCTGCTATGGAGATCAGTCTTGAGGTTCCTCAAAAGACTAAGAATGGAACCCCCTTATGACCCAGCTATACGGCTCCGTGGTATCTTTCCAAAAGAAAGTCAGAACACTATAGTGATACATACATATCCGTGTTTATAGCCGCACAACTCACAACAGCCAAAGTATGGAACCAACCTAGGTGTCCATCAACGGATGAATGCATAAAGAAAATGTGGTATGTACATGCAATAAAATTTTACTCAGCCATAAAGAAGAATAAAATTAAATTATTTGTAGGAAAATAGATGGAGATAGAGAGTATTATGCTAAGTGATATCAGTCATCTCAGAGACTCAAGGGTCATATTTTTTTTTTCATATGTGAAAGTTAGAGAGAAAAGGGGGGAAAAAGAGACTTTAGATAAATGAAGAGAGACCAATGAACAGCGGGAGTGGATTGGGGAGGAAGATGGGAGGGGAAAAGGACTGAGGCAGGAAACAGTTCAAGTGATGTTCTGTCCATATAAGAAGGGACCGCGGCCAGCCTCACTCACATGTACAGGGAGGGAGGAGGGGGCGCGGGGTGGGACGCGGAGGGAAACACACCCAGTGTGCCGTGCGTGTATGTGTGTCGCACTTTGAACCTCACTACAATGTATAATTACAGTACACCAACAAAAGCATATTTTTTTAAAAGCATTACTTCTGGGTGTGTCTGTGAGAGTGCTTCCAGATGCGTGTGTGTTAGTGCCTGAGCACAGCAGATGGCCCTGTCCAGGGCGGGCGGGCATCATCCTCCCACTAAGGGGCTGAATTGAACAAAAACATAAAGGAAGGGGAACTTACTCTCCACCTAACTGCTCGAGCTGAGACGTGGGTCCTCTCCTGCCTCTGCGTTCCTGGTCCTCGGGCTGTGCGCCCTGGACTGTCCACCTCTAACAACACTGAAGTCCACCCTGTCTCTCCCGGGTGCCCAGCTCACAGGTCACGGGACTTCTCAGACTCCATAGTCATGTGAGCCAATGCCCTATAGTAAATCTCTTTATATACGTATACTATTAGCTCTGTTTCTCTGGATACCCCCTGATTAATCCAAAGACACATATATAATTTGTGCACAGGGCCTGGGGGAGTGTTCAATAAATATCACCAACCATTACAGCAATAGCAGTAGGGTGAGCACAGTCGTGTAATCCCAGTACTTGGGAGGCCAAGACAGGAGGATTACAGGTTTGAGGCCAGCCTCAGTAATTTAGCAAGACCCTGTTTCAAAATAAAAAAATAAAATAGGGCTCAGGGTGTAGTTTGGAGGTAGAATGGCACTGGGTTCAATTCCCAGTGGGAGGAGACTGCTGCTCTCAAGGGCATCAGAGAGTAGAGCAGAACCCCCTCCCCATGGAACTTTCCAGTCTACTCTCATCCTAGAGCACTCACCTGCGTCACACTCTGCTATCCTTGGATCTGGAATGTTCCAGAAGCATCTGTGTTGAAAGACCGGGTCCCATGCAGCGAGGTTCAGAGGTGGGCTTTGAGGAGGTGGCTGGACTGTGAGCTCTTCGACCTCATCAGTGGGTTGATGCATTAATAGCTGGGGTGGCCGGTGGAGCACGGTGGAGGAAGTGCTCCCTGGGGTGTGCCTTTGGGGATTATATCCCCGGCCCCTTCCTCTCTCTCTTTGCTTCCCAGCGGCCATGCCCTCCCACCATGGTGTCCTGCCTGGCCTTGAGTCTAAAGTAATAGAGCGAGCCAATCACAGACCGAGGACCCCTGAAGTGATGGTCCCAAATAAATCTTTCCTCCTCTAAGTTGTTCATGTCAGGTGTTTTGGTCAAAGCAACAAGAGCTGATTGCACAGACCCCCATGTATGTCCAAGAGCTGTTCAGGGTCTGAGCTTGAAGAGCCTCGGGCCTCACCCCACTGCAGAGGACCGGAGTGCCCGCCCTGGTCCACTCATCTCAGCCATCTGCTTGCTATTAACGCTGACAGAGGCTAAGAGGTGTCTGGGTGGCTGCTTTAATCTGAGCGCGGTAGACAGCCACCTTCTGGTCAGGGAGCCTCCTTCTGTTCACACATCAGTCACCACCGTCAGCAGTAAATCCCCTGCCCACGATGGCTAACAAAGCCAACGCTGCACCGGGGTGAGGCCCCACACCTGCCCGGGAGGTTCTCTGGGTGTCTTCGGGGCATCTACAGTAGAAAGTGCCTGCTCTTGGCTCCTTCTGCATTTCCGTTCGGCCTGGAATGGGATCATTTTTAGCGCTCTATCATGGGACTGCCACTGGAGCCCTGTCAGTCAGAGGGCATAGCTGAGACATAGCTCCGCCTGTGCGCTGGGCCCTGCTCCAAGCCCTTCACACACTGGCTCATTGACTCCACAGGGTAGCACTTTCAAGACGAGCGGAGTAACGGGCCTGTGGCCGCTCAGGAACTGGCGGAGCCGGGGGACATTAAAGGGCCAGGGAGTCGCTGCCTCTCTCCAGCCTTTCAGTTGCTCAACGGGACGAGTGTTTACCGTTTACTGTGTGTGAGGGTTTAGATGCGTGTTTCCTCCTGCAAGTGCACACCTGAGGAGGCAGAGATTGTTGCTACCAACACACATGCGCACACGCCACGCCCCCCACCTGACGTCCTTCCCTTCGCTGTCTTCTGATTCTTCTTATCATCACTCCATAGGGTATATTTTGCTTAGTTCTTTATTCTTTCTTCCCCCACTAGAATGCAATCCACTGGAACTTTTCTTTCCTTTTTTCCACTCTTGAATGTCACATGGCATATAGTTGGTGCTAAATAGGAAATTGTTAAATAAGCCAAGCGTGGTGGCACATGCCTGCGATCCTAGAACCTGGGAGACTGAGACAGGAGGATCCCAGGTTTGAGGCCAGTCTCAGCAACTTAGTGAGACCCTTCTTCAGGATAAAAAATTTAAAAATAGGGCTGGGGGTGTAGCCTGAAAGAACGGAAGGAAGGAAGGAAGGAAGGAAGGAAGGAAAGGAGGGAGGGAGGGCAGGGAGGGAGGGAAGAATTGTTGAACAAATACTGATCTTCCAGATAAGAAAACAAGATCAGAGTAACTGATCAACTTGCCCATGATCGCAGAGCCGGGATTTGCGCACTGGGTGTTTTGACCTGTAATTCCCTTCTCCGCACTCTCGCTATTCTAGTCATCAAAAAGTCTTTGATTTCTATGGAGTCGAACCCTTTCTCCAGGATTTCCACTCACCACCCAGATACCCCTTAGGTGGGTACCAGGGGAGTCTCATCCCTCGCCACTCACCAGTCCGTCGACATTGCACACAGTTGCCGCTTCCTCCCACACAGGCCAAGCCCTCAGCGCGGCTTTCCACCTGGCCCCTGCACACGTCTTGGTTCGCTCTTCCCAGAGGGTGATGGCAAGCTCTTCTCACAGGTGCGGAGGTAGGAGAAGGGAAAGCCAAATGGAAGATGGGCCATCGCTCGAGGGGTTCCCATGCAACCCCCCTGCCTCCCCCGCCCCACCCGTGCCCCAACCTTGCCAACTGCCATGACGCATCCCAAACCCCCAGCTGTGTACACACGTCCTCCACAAAGATTGCGTTAAGTGGGCAGGGGCGCGAAAGCCACTCGCAGCCCGGTGATCCCATCTGTGAGGCAGAAAGTCCCCCACCGCCCTGGCCCCTCTACTGAAATCAAGACCCGGCAGGCCTGCGCCAGCGTCCTGTCCCCTCCTGTTCAGACTCGCGGTAGCACATTCCTTACATAATTATCAGTCCTTGTGCCTGCCAGGCACCGCTGTGTGGGAAGGGCACCCTTACCTAATGATCGAGGCTAAATCCAGCATCTCTCCTTCATGTGGGTGCCCCTGGGCTAAGACAAAGGTGGCAGTTGGAAAGGAGTAAACAGGCATGAGATGGAAAACATCTCAGTGGGGTCTCCGCCCCAGGAAACCTGGCGTTGCATTCCACCTGTGAGAGAGGCCGCCAAGTTCTCCACAGCATTACCTCAGGGTGGCGCTCTGAGGGCTTGCTGATGGCGGATTCCCACTTAAATCTTCTGCAAAACTTAAAAGGACAAATCACAGCTTGCTCCTGAGCTCAGAACTTCCAGTGGAGAAGCACACCCGCAGGCCCTCCCTTCGCGAAATCAAGTCCCCTGACTCCTTCAAATAGCTGCCACCAACAGTGACTCTGGCCAGAACTAGCTGAGCAATATGGGCTGCAGCAGTCCAGAGGACTTCCCGTGGCGGCCCACATGACTTTACTGAGTCCTGGCTCTTAGAGATCTTTCATCCGGATATCTCCAGAACATTCTGTACACTATCAGCCTGGTGGAATGCTGGCCTGGCAGACATTAAAATACTCATGTTTTCAAATAAGGGAAGTAGGCTCTTTGAAGTTAACGGCGTTCAGGAGCATTTTGGAAATGGCACCAGAGCGATTATTTTCAGTAGGGCTGGCTGTTTTGATCCGGGGAATTACCTGCGTAGGCCCGGTCGGCAGAGCCGTGGCTGGCAGCTGTGCACACGTGAAGACGTGCTGCGGGCGAGCGGGGCATCTGCTCCCGCTCCTCCTACTGGGATGTCTCCTGCTTGTGGAGCGGTGCAGCTCCCGGGCTCAACACACTCAGCTGCCCTCGGAGGTGTTGGAGTTGCCCCTGGTAGCAATGGGCTTTGGCTTTCTCTCCAAGATGGAAGCCGGGAGGCAGAATCCAAAAGACATCCACGGGAGACCAGCAGAACTTCCACTCTGAGCCAAGCACGGAGTGTTTGGCTTTTTGCAGCCCAGAATTGAGAGCCGCTGCGGCCCCTGTTGCTGTGGCGCTCTGAGGGCTTGCTGATGGCGGATTCTGCTGGCACTCGACCACGACGTGGCGTCGGCCTGGTCTCCCCGGTCCACTCGGCTTCTCTCCAACCCTTTCTCCACTCAGCCGCTGGGTCATTTTCTGAACACTTGTTTCCTCTGCCCTCCCTCACTTTCCCTTGCGGGGGCTTCATGACCCTCTCAGGGGACAATTGGCACGCCTTGCCCTGAGTAACAAAGTCCTAGACGTGGCCCTGCCCGCGTCTTCCGCAGCTTGGAGCTCTTCATCTGCACAGCTCACCCCAGCACAAGAGCCACCTTCATTTTCCTTCAACTCCCAAGCGTTCGCTTGCTTGGCTTTACAGGCTCCAACAACTGTTTCTGTGGCCTGCAATGTTCTTCCCTAATTTTATTTTGTTTATTTATTCATTTATTTTTTGGTATTGGGGACTGAACCCAAGGGCACTTTACCACTGAACCACACCCTCAGCCCTTCCTATTTTGTATTTTGAAACAGGGCCTCGCTAAGTCGATGAGGTTGGCCTCAAACCTGCAATCCTCTTGTCTCAGCCTCCCAAGTACTGGGACGACAGGTGTGCACCACCACACCGGCTTGATTTTATTTATTGTAAGTCACATTGACTAATGCAAATATATCAAAGGATTTGTAGAAACCCTTTGAAAATATTAGCTCATCTTCCTGATCTTCCGATAGTGTTCTTCTCGCTTCAGGATCTCAGCGTGGGTGCGAACTCATCAGAAAAGCCTCTTGGATCATCCACACTGGCCTGGCCACCCAGTCTTGCTCCTTGCATCGCACCGACCACGGCAGGCTGTTTTCTTCCTTTCTGGTTATGATCACTCTCCCACGAAGCAGGCCCCTGTTGTATCCTTTGTGCACGGGCCAGTGCTGGGGAGCATGAACTCAACCACTGAGTGTTTCCCCCAAAATTTCAGTGTGCATAACACTCTCAACATGAGCACATTTATTTGCAACTTACAGGAATGAGAAGCCTGCCTGTTGGCGCTCTCCTCGCCACCCATAGGAGCTCGCCTTTCAAATCCAGTTGCATGATATAAATGACCACTTGAGCCCAGAAGTGGAAAGTATGTTCCATGGACACAATTCCAAGGACTGTACTTTCAAGGTCTTAATACCCACCGTTCCATTCCCGAGGGTCTCCTACTGGAAATACCCAATTCTTTTGACATTTCAAAAACAAAGCATGCTACCATGGCAAAAATATATCCCGTTGCTTATGCATCTTTGGGGACCCAAATGTACTTTGGTTCTATATATACTGGTATCTAAGGGAAAAGTAATTCTGGTCTTAAATTATCATAAAACATGTAATCAGAATTAGAAGGAAACTTCCAGGTGTTGTCTATGTAGCTCAGAATTTATTAAATCCTTCTTCTTTAATCAAGACCCACAGGAGGATTTGCATTTTATATCATAAGCCCGGACTCGTCTGATCTCGGACGCTAAGCAGGGTTGGCCTGGTAAGAACTTGGATGGGAGACTCGTTATGCGGGACTGCAACGGATCCTTCCCTGAACCACCTGTGCCCTTCCTCCATACGGCGCCCTCCTGTTCTCTGCTCTGTTCAGTTCTGTCCTGGTTTCTTCTTTCAGAGGCTAGCCCAACTCACCAAGCGGACTTCACATCCTTTAGTGGTTTACCACCTGCAATTTGAAAACACTGCTTCTAATCCGACTCCTGTTCCTTTCGAAGGAGGAAGCACAGCCCGAAGTCGGCAACTGCTCAGGGCCCAAGGACTAGTGCAGAACCGAGACAGAGCGGGCTTCTGATTCATTAGAGTTCCTGTCCGAGCAATGGCTACAGCTCTCCTGCACGAAGCTGAATCTCTGTTTACCTGGGAGCTTGAGCATTGTCTTTTGTAGCCTTTGAAACTTCAGTCGTGTCTGTCACCTGCAGCTCATAGACCAGGTCTAGTTGCCAGCCCAGTGGATCGGATGCCCCTCCCTCACCAGCGCGGTCAGTCTGGGGTTGACCCAGAAGGCAACAGAGAGTGAAAGGCACCCGCAAGGAGACCCTTGGCCAGCAGTGTCCTACGTGCACACCGCGTTGTGTCCCAGAGGCCCAATCACATTGCAAATTGGTGCATTTTCTCACATTTTTTCTCAAAGACATTAACCTGCTCACACTTGAAGCAGTAAAGTCTTAAACACAGAGGAAAGACCTTTTATGAGAAAATAAAGAGAAATCTAAAGTCAAATGTCTAGCTACACACTGAAATTAGTATATTTATGAATTTTTAATACAAAAGTAAGCCCTAGAACTTAAGTGGGGGGTGTTGTACACATCCAGAGAAGAAATCTGCATGATGTTTTTTCCTTTTATGAGCGTGAGTTTAAGAGAAGAAACAGGAAACACCAGGCTCTACACTATCTTCTGCTCCTGGGGGTGGCTTGGGAAGGAGCACCCAGGCCCCCAGGGGGACAGATGCTGCCCGACTTCTTCAGTGAGCATGTGCCTCTGCACCTGTGGCAACTTCACACACAAGTGCACACGTAGTAAGTTGACAACTGCCAGAAGCTGGGAATCGAAACGCTGCGGGAGCTGTGATGCATGACAGCCCCGGGCTGACAAATGGCATGACTCGGGGTCAGGCAATGGCGGTCAGCTCACCTGGGACAGTCAGAGCTGCTTTTCTACCATTAGCCTTGGCTACTGTGCTCCTCCAGGAACCCGCTAGAAGCAGCGCGGTCCCTGCCCCAGGTTGTAGAGCCCGCCTGCAGCGGGACTCAGGACACGGGCTGGACCGCTGGCTTTTCAGCCCTGAGCTATGTCTCTTTCCTCTTATCCTTCCTCCCGCACAGCAAGAACCTGGGGCGCTGCACCTGAGCTGGGGTGGGCGGAGTCTGCGTGTCACAACGGGGTGGAGTGGTTTGGGCGGGAGTCACCCCTGGGCTATGATGCTAAGAGACAAGGAAACCAGGCAAGAGAAAAAACATCTTAAGTAGAAACCCAGTCAGAAGCTCTGCAGTCCTTCCACAAAGGCGGGTGGGACTGAAGAAGCCGGGTGCAAAGGGTTTGAGGCCGTGGGACAGAGGAACGGCCAGGCCGAGCATGCGCCATAGGGATGTGTCCCAGGCCACGGCTAGGCTGGGCTGGGGCCGGGGATGCTGGATGGTGTCAGGACAGAGTGCAGCGTTCATCTCAGTTATGCATATGCAGGAGCCCTGGGTTATGGGGGAAAATGCAGTTCCTGCTCGGGGTCTTGGTTCAGGAAAAAAGGGCTTTGGGTCATCCGGGCTTGGACAGCTGCTGGGTATGAGCTCCACTGAAGAGGTTCCAACTTCATGTCCCCAAGAGGTGACCCAAGTCCTCCTCCCCCACCGCACACCACTGGCCCCAATGGACAGGGCCTTTCGCTCAGTCAGCTGTCGCTTCTACCTCAGAGGGTACTTGTCTAAGTCGGGCCTGGCGTAAAAATGTGTGCTCAGCCCCCAGCCGGCCACACCCAGCCTCCCCGCCTCCCCGCAGGTGCTGCTGGAAGGAGACTGCTCTAGCGCCCCATCCTGACCGCAGGACCACAGCATGTGTCTCTCTAGGACAGCTCTCTCTTACGCAATGACACAAAGAGGGTTCATTGAAAAACTGCAGCCTTACCATCCCTGGCGAATCTGCACTGACCCACTGTTCGAACTCTTTTCTTTTCTTTTTTTTTTTTTGAGGTACTGAGGATTGAACCCCGGGGCCATTCTACCTCCAGGCTACACCCCCAGCCCTATTTTTTATTCTTTATTTTGAAACAGGGTCTCACTAAGTTGCGGAGGGCCTCACTAAGTAGCTGAGGCTGGCTGCAAACCTGTGATTCTCCTGTCTCCGCCTCCTAAGTACTGGGATTACAAGCGTGTGCCACCACGCCCGGCTTGTTCCAACTCTTAACACAGGTTTTACAATTTGCAGAAACCTGCAAGGCCAGGCTGTTTCAGATGAGATTAACACATGAATGGTAGACTCAGTAAAGAGGAGAGCCTCCCGCGTGTGGGTGGACATCACCCATAGAACAAAAGCCCAGAACGGGGAGATCTGCCCGCTTCTCTTCTTGCTTGACTGTGTGAGCTGGGACTTCTGTAGCCCTCACACTGGGAGTCGCCCCCCAGCTTCTCTGTGTCTCTGACTCTGGAATCAGACTGAATTACACCTCCGGCTTCCTTGATCTCCAGCTTGCAGCTGGCTAACTGTGGGGCTTTTCAGCTTCTACAGTTGCACAAGCAGACCCCTCATCACGCACGTGCACGCCCTCGCTCTCGCTCTCGCTCTCTCTCTCTCTCGCTCTCTCTCTCTGTTGGCTCCATTTCTCTAGAAAACCCTGACTGACATAGTAGCTTATTGTGGGAAATGTCCTTTTAATTTAATTCATGTTACTTCAACCAACGAAGGTTGCGGAGTTCGAAGCTCTGTATTGGGAACCGTAGGGGTACCGAAATAACAAAAAGCCGACACCTTGCGTTATGTAGTTTATAAGCCATCAGAGAAGACACGTCTGCAGGTAGGAAGCTGTCATCTAGAAGAGCGTATTGAGATGCGCTAAGTCCTCTGGGAACACAGAAGGAGGGACTCACGGTGCCGAATCAAAGGGAAGCAAGGGCGGCTTCATGGACGAGGAGATGTTTTTCCAGGGACTAAAGGGTAAACAGGATCCCGTAGTCTGAAAGGGGCTAGAAGACAGGGGCTGGGAGAGCTGCGGACATGCGCTCCCAGGGCTGGGAAGCTTGCAGGGTGCTGGGGAAATGAGGCCCTGTGTTAGCTCCCTGTTGCTGCTGTAAAAACCACAGTTGTCCTCGGTATCCATGGGGGACTGGTTCCAGAACATTCACCCCAAGAGATCCCAAAACCTGAGATACTCCAATCCCATATATAAAATGGCATAACATTTGCATATTGCAAATCCTATGCAAATCCTATGTGCATATACACATCCACCTATATACTTGTGTGTGTGTGGGGGATGATACTGGGGATTGAACCCAGGGGCATTCCACCTTTGAGCTACACCCCCAGACCTATTTTATTTATTTTGAAACAGGGTCTCACTAAGTTTCCACATACTGGTCTTGAACCTGAGATCCTCCTGTCTCAGCCTCCCAAGTACTGGCTTTATGGGTATATGCCGCCCCACCCAGCACCCTCCTATATACTACAAGTCATGTCTAGATTACTTAGAGTACCCAATACGATGGAGTGCTATGTAAACTATTATTATACCTCTTCTTTAAGGAATAATGACAAGGAAAAATGTCCGTATGTGTTCAGTACAGATGCAATTTTAAGAAAATATTTTCAATCTGCAGTTGGTTGAATCCACCCTTGCCAGAGCATGATAAGGGAGTTATCTTAAGCAGTGAAATAAAGTGCTGAATTTACCTTTCCTGCATCTAATCAGAGGTGAATGTGAGGGCCATATTTTAGACTGACTCCACATAGAAGCTTGGTTTTAGAGACAAGTCGGGTTCTCAGGTTCACGGTGCTCCGAGAGGCCCCTGGGAGGCAGAGGGCTCAGGAGGGTGGCTGATGGGACGGAAGCTTTCTTGTTGGTCTTCAGGCAGTGGCCCATTCTGCTGTAGATTAGGAAACAGGCAGGAGCCCTGGGGACAGCCACCCAAGCCAGGAAGCACGGACGCTTGAGTGGTGAGCCCACACATGAGTGCACAGGGTCCGAACTCATCCACGTCCCAGGGGAGATGGCGCCCTGAGGAGCAGCCCGCACCTCATCGCTAAGCAACCCCGCCGCTGGGTTTCACTTGGAGCCGCTGGAAGGAGGAGTCTTGGCAGGACTTCCGATTCAGCTCGCTCCTCGAGGCTGCTTTGATTTCTTCCTTCCTAGTTGCAGCCTCTACCACAACTCCCCACGCGGAGGTCTCTAGCACGCCGTGATGTCAGGCTCAGGCACTCACCCAAGTCGCCACATGGGAAATCTCTGATTGTTTGGGGAATGTCGGCTGAAAGCAAGATGTGTGTGAGGGCAAAGGAATCTTTACAAGCAGATCTTATAGCAGCTTAAAATGCTCAATGCCGGGGACGGGGGTGCACACCTGTAATGCCAGTATGTGGGAGGCTGAGACAGGAGGATTATAGGTTCAAGGACAGCTTGCACAATTTAGTGAGACCTTGTCTCAGAATCAAAAATAAAAAAGGCTGGGGATATAGCATAGTGGTAGCGCGTCCCTGGGTTTGTCCCCAGTAATGGGAAAAAATGCTGAAAGGGTTGTTCTGTCTAAAACATCACATTTATATGTGTATGTGGTAAAAAAAAAAAAATCCACATCATGGCCGCAGGCCTCCCTGAAGCTGACAGCATTTCTAGTGACCTGTCTCCCCCGGGAGCACTTAGCTGCTCCCATTAGACACAATTGCTTCCCACGTGATCTGCCAGACCCCGCAGTGCAGCCGGCACTGGGCCCTGGGCGTTGAGGCCACAGGCTCCCCAGTGCCAGGCCCACGGACAGACCCCACTCGGGCAGCTTGTCTCGAGCTTCCGTTCACTGGGACCAGGGGGTGAGCTCGTGCAGGCGCCTCCGTTTTTATGGGATGATGGAAGATGTAGTTGAAGGCTACAGGGGACACAGCTCTGTAGGGGACAGATGTGGACCACTTGCCATTGCACGACATGCCAGGTACACTCAGAAGGGAACAGCGGGGTGCAGCCATCTTAGCAAAGTCCCGAGTCCCTGGGGGAAGAGCTCAGCTCTGGCCTCATCCCCTCCCTGTCTGCGCTGCCTTTGGGACACAGGTCACTAGACCTCTCTGGCCCTGTCATTCTAGTAAGTCTATTAATTAAGGGGAGAAAAAAAAAAACCTTCTTTCAGCTAATATGCAAATCAACAACCACAAAATAATGACAAGAAAGAGAAGGGAGGGAAGGAGGAGGAAGAAAGACAGAAGGAAGGAAGAGAGAGAAGGGAGGGAGGAGAGAGGGAGGGAGGAAGGGAAGGAGGGAGAGAGGGAGGAAACAAGGAAGGAAGGGTTACATGACAAAGGAAGAAATTGCATTACAATTAGGATGAAGACATTACTTAAGAAAGTAATGCTAGTACTTGGGAGGCTGTGACAGGAGGATCCCAGGTTCAAGGCCAGCCTCAGCAATTTAGCAAAACCCTGTCTCAAAATAAAAATTAAAAAGGGCTGGGAATATAGCTTGGAGGTAGAATGCTCTTGGGTTCAATTTCCAGTACCAGAAAAAGGAAGGAAAAAAGGGAAGGAGGAAGGAAGGGTGGGAAGGAGGGAGGGAGGGAAGGAAGGAAGGAAGGGTGGGAAGGAGGGAGGGAG